>JACGTP010000009.1:1398530-1620946 GCA_023678845.1 Mischocyttarus mexicanus
CTCAGTTCTCTCTCTCTCTCTCTCTCTCTCTTTCTCTCTCTCCCTCTCTGTTTCATCCCTCCGCAACATCCCTCGTTACGGCACAGCCGTCGACGCGAACGCCAGTGACGTCACCGTGCCCTACTCTCCACGCTCGGCTAAATTCATATCGTCCAAGCGCGGCGCATAATAACACATCGATTATCGATGATCTACGTCATCAACGACTACGAACTACCTTCCGCGTTCCTTGCTCTATACTTTTAATCATCTATTCTCTTATCTCACCATATTTTATCTCTTATAGGATCTACCTCTCTCTCTCTCTCTCTCTCTCTCTCTCTCTATAGAATAGAATTAATTAATGCAAATATTTATATATTTATATATAAAATAACAAAAATACATACTCGATTTTCACATATCCAGTGTGACTAACGTAGGATTCGATAACCTCTTTTAGATCTAAGTTGAACACCGAATAACGAACCGTTTTATGTTTATTTCAATATATTTCAAGGACTTAGAGTTTTTTCTTTATTTTTTTATTATTTAGTTTGTGCGATAAAAGGGTCATTTTAATTCGTTTAATGTGATTAAATTCGATTAATTAACGTCGTAGTTGATGGTATGTGACATCGATGCTAAATGCAACATGAAAATAAATTCTAATCGATAACCGTAGTAGTTTAAAATAGCAATGCCTCTCTTTCTCTCTCCCTCTCTCCCTCTCTCTTTCTCTTTCACTAGGTCGCGAGACACTAGTCTGATTATATAACGATGACATAGTGGCTTCTCTTTTGCTGCTACGTAGCTAGCTAGCTATCGGCGAAAAATAGCAAGAGATAGCAGATGTTGTCGACGCGTTCGTTCGAACGAACGAACGAACGAACGAAGAGAAAACGGGAGAGTGCCTTTCTCCGTGAATTTTGGCGGTTTGACCTAAATACGTTTCTGGAACTGACAAGCAGAAGAGTCCATTTCTTTTGAAAGCAAAGTTATCGTTCATATTTAGCCACGGTCATGGTAAGAATACCAGCTAAAACGATGATTCGTCTAAGTTTTCTCTTTCCTTCTCTCTCTTCCTCTCTTTCTATTTTTATTTCTCGCTAATATGAAAGATAAGATCGTAATAGTTCGAATTAGTTGAAACTAGAAAAAGAAGAAATAAGAAACTCGTTACAAGCTTTCCGTGTGAGTTAGACGAAAATAATACGACGGTAGGAGTTGTTGGAGCAATAGTTGTGACCAAAATGAGGTAAACGATTTAAGTGGTAGGAGTCAACGGTAGAGCCTGATGGTAATGTGTTCTAGCACATTTCTACGACGAAACACGAAGTTCGACTCCGTAATAATCGCTCGGTTAACTCTCTCTCTCTCTCTTTCTCTTTCTCTCTTACTTCAGAGAGTGGTCTGCGTGATGCGAACGATAGCAAGAACGTTCACACGCCAGGATCTGGGTCAAAAGGGAATTTCTTGCCCAACGAATTCTCAGCTACGAATATTGTTCGCGTAATGCGATATTTCGCGGCGCCAAAGTTTCCTTGTTGGGGGTGTTGCGGATTCTGTGGTCCTGTGGTATAAAGAAAAGACAAACAGAGAGAAAGATAGAAAGAGAGAGAGAGAGAGGAATTCGAATAACAAAAAGGAGACAAGAAAGAGCAATCGATGAACCTCTGGCTATGCTTCGTTGTTGACGCTTTTCCAAAGTAGAGGTAAAAGGAGAGAGAGAGAGAGAGTAAGAGAAGGGTGGTTAAGGTCGTGGTGGTGGTGGGTAGATGGGTTAGTGGGTGGTTTAAGGGAAGTACCGGACACGGAAATGCGCTACAACGTAAGCAGTAACGTTGGCCCGGTACACGAGCCGAGCTCAGCCGACCGGAACAAAGCTCGATCACGATGAGCTGACTTGGCAATTCTCTGCTCGAATCGCCCCGAAACTAGCTCGGTAATATTACCGTACGGCATCAGGCTGTAGCGACTTTACCAGGCCGACCGGCCACTTGACCCATTCTTTCTGGCCGGCCACGTTATTGATTCAAAAAAGAGAAAAACGAAAAAAGTGTGTGCACGATAAAATAAAAAGAAAAGAAATAGGGGGAAAAGGAAAGAAAAAGTAAAAAGAAAAACTCTGATAGCGATTGAAGCACCCAGCAAAGCTTCTTTAAAAATTAGAATGAACTGGAAGTAAAAGAAGTAGAAGAAAAAGTAGAAGTAGAAGAAGTAGAAGAAGTAGAAGAAGAAGAAGAAGAAGTATAAGAAGAATAAGAAGATGATGAGAAAGCGGTTCGATTTTTATTGCTCGGGTCTCATTCTTCGAAAATAAAGAGAAAAAAACGTTAAACGATTTATCACGTAATAGGTAGTAGAAGAAAAAGATAGAAAGGAAGGAAAGGAGTTGGTACGTTTGGGGTAAGATAAACCGGCTGGTTCGTCGTGAAATAAGGTTATGGAGGAAAACGCGAGGAAACGTAGCGAGGATAGAACGGAATAGAAGAAAAAAAAAATATAAAAAAAATAAAAAAAAAAAAGGAAAAAGAAAAGGACGGTTGAAGTGATGGCGAGGTGGTAGGGATTAGAAAAAGACCGCAGAGTGACGCAGCCAGATGTGTGCCAGAGGCGTCCACTTAACATCAGAGAGCTCTCGAAGCATCCCTTTTTTTTCCTTCTTCTTCTTCTTCTTCTTCTTCTCCCCTTTTAATACGTTTGATTTTAAAACGAACAAATCGTCGATCTTTTCAACGTTATATAACATATACAACTATGTATAATATACAGTTTATATATATAATATATATACCTGCGTATACGTAGAAAATATATGCACCTTACGATACTTATCGGTTCTATTCGTCTTGATCGTCATCGTCATCGTTGTCGTCGTCGTAAACGGAAACAGAAATTCTCTGAACTATACATTGTGTAACGTGATTTCAACGATAAATTAGATTTCCTTTTACGAAAGACAAAATTGCATTATTTTCATTGGCATACACTCGTACTATTCCTTTGTTTCTCAATATAGATACTTCTTCTATCTTCGTACCTATAACTTCGAAATAGGAATACGAGTTTCCCTCTCTGGCAGGAGCTATTAAAGCATTTCACAAACAAGCTTTACCTTAGACGAGTTCGAACGAATCAATGGCCCGAATAACGTTTGACATCACGCGTAAAAAAAGGAAAATTGAGAAAACTACTTCGTTCTCGTAAAAAAAGAAAAACCACGAGGAAAAATAGACAGGGGGAATTTTTTGAATGCTCTTTTACTAAATGTAAGGACAACTTTCTTTTTTATCAAGGTTTGCTTGAGTTTTATCGTCAAGATTGTAGCAAACGAGAGTAACCAAATGAAAAGTTAATGCTTTAAATTAAAAAGGATCGATATTTTTTATCTACAACGAAGGGGACTATTGTAAACGTTCGACTTATCGAACCGAAAGTGGGCAATACGAGAAGAGCTTACCAGAACGATGAGCATTAATCGTTAACATCAGCAATTTCTTAGCGAAAAAGGCGGTCGAGCGATTTCCTATAAAATTCTATAAAATTCCAAGTGGATGGTTAGCCAAAGGAGAAAAAGAATCGTAAGTGGGAGAGAAAGAGAAAGAGAAAAAAAAAAGGGAGAGATATTAAGTGACTTGACCCGATACTCTGAATGTTTCATCTGGATATCATCTCTACTACATCGGTCCGCACCCTCTTGACGTCACTGAGTGCATTCGTGACGTCACGCCGCAACGTCACCGCACCGACGCTTGCGGCAGGTCAGGGGTCGTTGCCAGGAACGTATCCTGCGCTCCGCGTTAACCGAAGTGCAAGTCATCCCCACCCTTTTATTCACTCTCGAGCATCCCTTACGAAGGACTTATTACGTAAGCGGATCCCTTGCGTCACATAACTTCCTAATTATTCAACTTTCCTTAACCCGTCGCAATTCTTAATTAAGAAGAACCTTTAACCCCTTATAAGTAAAATTAATATTAAAATAACATATCTAATAACATAATACATTTCTTTTTAACAATTAATTGTATAGAGAAAATTTAGTTAAAAATTGTCACATCTCTCTCCATTTATATATATATAGGAAAACATTTAATAACGAGAAACTCCGACAATTTAATGAGGAAATCCGAGATAGTTACTCTGGTAACTATGTCACTCAACGACGTCGTAGAATATATCACGATCAACGTGTCAGCGGAAATCCAAGATTAACACTCGACGTAGTTTGATCGAGCCGCGTTAATCTCCTACTTAAGCGAGTATCCAATTACGAAAGGACGAGGCACGTTTCGCGTCTGGCCCGTTACTGGGCTTCCGCGTTTCCTTGTCATAAGCTTTTCCCCCTTGCTTACCAAGTGGTCGAACTATTTCAGCGTAGGGTTGGTTCGGGTTTGGCACTTTATGAGTGGGCTTGTTATCGAAATGCGATAATTTGTTTAGTCAACCACGAAAGCTCTCTCTCTCTCTTTCTCTCTCTCTTTCTCTCTCATATTATCCATCTATCTCTCTCAGTCTCTACACCCTGTCCAATATTGTTCGAGGCTTCCACTACTTCCATCCATCCTATACACCCCCAAAGTTCTACCCCCGAGCCGTCTCATCGTCCCGTCGAGACCGACCCTCGTGTTATCGTGCGCCTGACAGGGCTGACACTTTAGCATCATTACGATGTAAATGAACGAGGCTGAGGGACCGTCGCGTCGCGAGACCATCCGATCTGTTCATTATTTTCCACGCTTGGACATCCCCCTCGGTCACGCCTACCTTTCACACGTGAATTCTAACCCGGCTAATCGTTAACACGGTTCTACCATTTCTTTACAATTTCTACAATTTTTATTTGATTCTACTCAAAAATCATTCTCTACGAATTCTATATGTGGTTGTTTAGCAACCAAAAAATCATTTCCATTTGTATTATCGTTCGTTTAAATCAAAAGATAAATAAATTCTAACAAATTATATGACTTGGATTAAACTTTATTTTTTTTCCCTAATAGTACGAGATTAATATCAAGAAATGACGTTATTATACGTGATAGAATAGCTATACGTGGCCTAGATCTTATTAGATCGGTGCAATCAATTTATGACGTGTGGTTAGAGAACTTTAATCATTTTCCGTTCTAACACGACTTTCTTAAAATCTCTTCTTTTTCTCTTTACTATTTTTTTTAATAAAAGATGCGTGTTATGAACATATTATGACGGTGTAGTAACATACATTAGGAAGACGATTAAGCTAGAACGTAAACGTCGATATTAAAAATAAAATTAATTCTACATTTGCCGTGTATTGTTTTCTTCGAATTGATAATCTTGTCTCGACAAAAGAAAAAAAAAGAAAAATCAATCGAATCTACGACGGACGTTAGAAGTAACCGGTCAGTAGCAATCGGTTTCCTCATTCGATGAATCCGATCGGAAGCTTTTTCTTCTTGTAGAAAACTTCGTAAAAATATCTTCAAGTATTGAAGACTCTTTTCCAGCTCCTTTGTTTCCCTCTACGCTATTACTCCTTGCGATCCTTACGTGCGATCTCATCCCTTAAGAGGGAACAAACTAACGAGATGAACCGAACGAAAATTTACCGAGTTACCACTAACTTATACTCCCGTAAGTTCACTTACGGAGTTTCTCGAGTTCTTTATGTCTATTCGAGGAGAAGAAAAATAAAAAAAAAGAGAAGAAAGGTAACTAAAGAAAGAGCGAGAGAGAGAGAAAAATACTAAGTTAGGATATATATTTTGTCCCAAGGATTATTTCTAAGTAAAAGTAGGCTTAACTTTATTTTTCTAGATGTAAACTTTACTTACTTCGACCCACGTCCGTTGCATATTAAAATTGTCGCTACGTGAACTCCACCTCCTTCCATCCCCTTTTACGTGAGATTGCGTGACGAAAAAGAAAAATATATTTTGCTCGATATTACCTACTTTTAAAGTTCTTAGGGGTTCCTCTGATTATTTTTACTAATTCGTGTTTTCCATTCGAACAAAGAATAAATAATCGTAATAATTTACTTTACGATTTCAACTATTCAAATTACATTTAATGTACCTAATAAATTTTCTCTTTTAGTGAATAAACGTGTATACGTAAATTTAATATATATATATATATATATATATCTACGTGGAACAAATCTAATTGTAAAATAGATTTTAAGGATGATAATCGCAAACTAACGATGAGCTTAACGCCTCGTTATATTCCATAGTAAAAACAGTCTCCTTTCTCTAATTATCTAAAAGCACGGCTCGTTAAAGTGATCTTAAACACAACTACGTATATATATGATGAATGTATGTGTGAATACTCTAACCTCTCGATAGAGGAACCGTAGTCAAAGCTTCCGGTCGATATCACGTCTGTAGTAGTAATTATCTTGTGGGAAAGCCCGTCCTCTAATCAACTACGATTTGAATCGGTTCCGGAAAGGGAATAAGTGAAGAAAGAAGCTTTGGTATTTGTAGTTGTTTCGAAGAGACGAATACAAAATCACCGTGTTCTTTTATCTGATCCTTGTAAGAGTGGGAATATTTACACATACATATAGATATCTATATATATATATTTATGTATATATGTTAGGAGAATATATAGGGAGAATAATGAGCGTTATCAGCAATGACACACATGCTACTATTCTCATATCATCTCGGTATCGAGATTGTTATCTTCCATAGCTCGTTATTCATGAATAGCACGCAACAACACACACAAACAAAAGTTGGCAGCTTTAAGAGAAAACGTATCGGTAACATATGTTTGATGATAGTAAGCAATCATAGAATGTAGTCTCATAAACGACGAGCATCGATACTTTACGAACAAATCAGCTAATATAAGCGAATAATTTACAACAAGTTTGTCTACTCGTAATGTCTCGTTATTGTACTTTAAGCTTACGCGTGTATCAACGAGCCAATTTGAAAATCTCATTATACAATGGAATTAATCATTTATTTATTTATTATAATAAGCTTGTGTAATTTTATTTCAAAGGATAACTTTTGTTTTAGGAATGCTATTGCAACGAACTTAAAAAGGTACTGTGTATACGTAGTAGGATCGATTACATAGAACTTTGCTCGTGACGTTTGATCGGTCAAATCGTACTCTCCTATTCTCTTTGTACGTTTCCCTTTCTCTGTATTTTACTCCAACAATGCCGTAAATTTTACCCTCTACAAAAGGAGCTGTTAAAGCGGAGGAATTAAGAGAAACACCCATTAAACAGTTACAATGGTCTGATCGAATAGGTTGAAACGGGAATTACGGACTATGTAGAGCCCTACAGGGCTATTGGACGTTTTAACGTCTGAACCTGAAATAAAAGTGAAAATAAATGGTAATCTTATAAAACAGAATAAAATATATAACTATGATTAAGGAAAAAAAAAGAAATATACGGATTATAAATGGAAGGAGAAAGCATCGAATTAAACGAAACAATTAAAAATCGTTGAATAGAAATAAACGTTGAAATATATAGGATATAAAGTACTATTATTATTTTTTCTCGTTGTATATCGGTCGTTGGATCGTTAAGATCACAAAATTCGAGCAATTCGATTTGTCGCGTCGCGATCTCTCATTACATCAACTACTGTTTGACGTAATCGGCTTCTAATTGGAAAGCAGCCACGTGTTGGCACAACGAAGCGCGTCCTTCCGCCGAATCTCTCACGAAGATTAGATGACGTGAGTTTGGGAAGAGATTAGATACGCGCGAGAAATTCCTGGCCATCTCCAAACTCTCTCTCTCTACTATCTTTGCCGGTGGATAGATAGTTAGATCGATCGATCGATCGATCTATCATTATCCCATTTTCGAATCAAAGTTTAATACGATATATCACATTTGTTGTCCTGGATTGCTGCTCCATTTAAACGCTTTTTCATTTCAAACGCGTTTAAGATGTGGTATGAATTTAATTATTTCAGAAATAGTTGTTTGATAATGTTCATAGACGACGGGCTTGCTGATAATCTTGGATAATTTCGATGTGTCTTCTGAATACGGGTCTATCGTTTATCATATTCGTGATAAAGCGGTCGAGGGTATGTAATTAATCATTATAATGTGTCTATAACAATCAAGTGGAATTTGTTTGGCCGACAAACTATGTCGTACAATATCGAATATCCTCGTAACCTGCAAACGTGACTATGTCGTTCGAGCGTGCCTAGCAAGGCAATCGTTGTGTGCCAGCGTGCTCGTTACGCTCGAATCTCTCGTTATCATAGTAGTCGACACTGATTCCGCTCATTAAACGTAACATCACCGATGACAGCTGGTGTCACTGTATTATCGAGATTTTCTATGAAAGATTTCGGCAATATTTTACCTATCCAAATTTATTCTACAATATTTCTTCCTTTACTTCTATTTCTATCTATTTCTATTTTCTTTTTTTTCATTATTATTATTTTCTTTTCTATACGTTTTTTTTTCTGCAAATCTCAAAATTAATTGTTAAGCTCTAAAGATACGGATAACGAAGAGCATATTGATTTTTATTTTTTTATCTATCTATTTCTTCCACTCTCTTTCACTAAAAGAATAGAAACATTAATTCGACAGTTATAAACTGTGAAACGAGTGTTTTGCTCCATTTCATACTTGAAAAGCTAATATCTTTAATGATGATTTTAGATTAACCCATGACAGACTAGAATTAGAAATCCCACAATTTCGTTAAGTAATTACTGGAGTGAAAAGTTTGATGGTAAGTGGAGATTATGTTAGAAGGTTCCTGGTGACTTTGAGTATAATATATTCTACTCTATCTCGATTTATTTCTCGATCAGATATAATATATATCTACTATACTATATATATTTATATGTATACAGTATATAGTATATACTATACTATATATATATTATATATATAATATATATTTTCATGAAATTCGTGAAAAAGTAACTTCAACTTTTCAACAACAAGTAAGCATAACTCTATCCTGATTCTATACACTTGTCTGACCATATATAGGGCGTTTACTTATACTACTTGCCTGACCATATATGGGCCGTTTACTTGTACTACTTTAAGTAGTTATATAGGTATGTACACTATATACATTTTTCGAGATACGTATAGTAGAAAAAGAAATTAAAAGCTTTGCATGTAGATGCGAATGATGTTTAAAATCAAGCACGAAGCTTTTCGATCCCGGTCAAATTTCTTCCTCTTTTTACATTTCGCATTTCGAAAAATCGTTTTTTAGCTACGGGCACAGCACGAGCTCATTGTTTCGTTTGAAAGACACCGACCATTACTTTTAACATGCTCTATATACGTGCACGACATATTCTCTATAACGTATGGTTTCTAAGATAAGGGCATACTCTCGTTGAAAAACTAACGAGACTAGATTTATTTCTCCCTTTGCGAATTCTTTAAAGAAACTATATTTCTTCTTATTCCCTTAGCGTACCAGTTCCCGTTCCCTTTTGGGAACGTTACCCTTAACTTTTTCATTTGCCTTTTACCCTTTTATTTTTCATTGTATTTCTATTCCTGTATTTTTCTGTTTTTTTCTCTCTCTCTATTCTTTTTTTTTTCGAAGCACGTTACTCACGTTCGTTAATTTTTCATCCCCTTGGGACATTGACGCAAATTGATATTACGTATAATTTCGAGATTTTTCTAAAAAAAATAAAGACAAAAAAATTATAAGAGAAACAGAGAAAGAAAAAGAGAGAGAGAGAGAGAGAGAGAGAGAAAAAGAAGTTAATATCGTTCAACTATTTACTGTGAGGAAGAACATTGAAAAATTCATCGTTGAAGTAGTCGCAACGAGTTCAACGCGTACAGAAGACCGCACGCTAACAAGACAAATTTTCATCCGAAAGCAGGAGTAACGAGGTAAAGGATTAAATGTCGAAAGAAAATACACTTATTGTTAAACCCGTACGTAGAGGAGTGGTGCATAAATTCGACGAAGTTTTAGAAAAGAGTTAATGAGAGAAAGAGAGAAAGAGAGAGAAAAAAAGAAAGAAATCGATGGGCACTGAAAAATATTCTATCCCACTAACGAATTACTACTGTGCTCTTTTTCCTCATCTAAATCTTTTTTCTTTTTCTTTTCCCAATTTTTTTTTTTTATTTCTTTCTTCCTTCCTTTCTTTCTTTCGTTTTACCATCTACTCATACTTTCTCTTACTCCTTCTTACTTTAGAATTCGACATGACGGCGCATAAAGTCGTTTCACATTGGGTATCCCGCTGCGAGTGAAATTCTTTCTTTTATTTTCCTCCATCAAAAACCTTAGGAAGGAAAAATATTTTCTTCGTTTGAAATACGTCGACGTTAGTCTATATCTAGATTACATTTTCCATTTTTATGTATCATAACGCGCATTTGCAAAATTTGCGAAAAGTACCGCAACGTTACGATTTCTTTTTTTTTTTCTGTGAAATTGAAAAGGATTAAGAGTTGGATGTAATCTCGAAAGAGGAAATAATAAATATATTGCATTTGAAATAATCGAACGTGAAAATATATCTGCGTTTGATATGGGATGAGAAAGTTAATATTTTTCGTGAGATTATACGAAAAGATATTCAACTGGCTTAGATTCGAGATAAAAGCATTAGTGGATTTGGCGAGAATAATAGGGTAAAAATGTAAATTAGTGTAGTCACTTTGACAAAATATATCTAATGCGAGATTTTCGGTGGAAAAGTTTCAATCCGTGAATCCGCGATACTTACTACTACTACTACTACTCCTGGACTAAATTCCTGAAAGCTCCCTATTTCGAATAAGTCGAACAATAGCTTTCATTAAACCGCCAAAGTATAGAGCCTGAGAGTTAACGAAACTTTCTTACAAACCACCAAGTGGCTGCTCTTAATAAAACTCCGTTACGAGATTATATATTTTAGAGTTTTAACCTTCCTCTGCTGGGGTATCCAATGGTGGGACAATCAATGGGCCTATATTTAACCAACATTATACTCGAGATTTTAATTTCGGATGTTAAAATTACTATAATCAATTAAGTAAAAATGATATTATAGAAGTTCAATTAACAGCATTGGTAAGTACATCAACTTATCGGAAATGTCTGACTCTCTAGCGGTATTTCTACTTTGCTCAGCTCACACAAACACACATACACACATAGACATAATGCATTAGAAGATTTAACAGTCTGACCATAAACCGAACATAATCCTTTTTCTATTTGTTCGACTATAGAGTACATCCTTCTACTTTTTCCAAATAATTACTTCCTTCTTCTAGAAACACACGGAATACATTTATTCGAAAGGAAACTATTACTCAGAGTCATGGTAAACCTCTCAGGAGATAAAAGCGAAGGAAGCGGACCGGGATGGAAAAGGAACATTGGAGAGAACCGGAAGGGTGTAAGATCGTCTCTACGGAGAAACGATCTGTCTTAAGAGAAAGTTCAGAGTGGTCTTCTTGGTATCGTGTCACGGGTTAAGTCCCTTCGGGCCTCACTATAGGAATACCACCCCACTAACGTTAAACCTTAAGGAAGGATAAATTTTGCTCGATCACTCTCGATACCTTGGAAACTTTCGAAGGATCACTTTGCTAGGCTAGATCGGTAAGCAAGGATCAAGTTTTGTAAACTGCCCCGTTCACCCCTCCAACCTTCCTCTTTCCCTTCTCCCTTATTCCTCCCTCTGACTCTCTACCACTGTTTGAAATCCTCCTATTCTGTAGCTTAACGTTCCTACATACGCTAAGATAGAAATGTGTATCAAAGAAAAGAAATAAGATGTTAGAATGGGATCTTCTACGATCTTTGAATACGTCTTTGCGTTAATTCTTAAAAGAAACTTATCACAAAAGGGGGAAAGAGAATGAGAATAAGGACAAGGCCGTGACAAACTTTCCGGTTACTTTGACGAATAGTCTTGGGATGGGTATCATCTCCCTCGACTCACAAGGAACTCCAAACGACATTTTTCAAAGGGTGATAAATATACAAAACCGTTATGGCTGCCAGGAGAGAAGATCACCGGCCACTACTTCCCCCCCTTTTCCTCCAACTCTTCCCGTCTACTCTTTTTTAACCTCTTTGGAAACCACCGATGTTCCTACCCTTTTCTTTTCTTTCTTTTCTAACCACCTCCCTTCTCCACCCAACCATTCCGTTTTTCCTTCCTTTCTTCTTTTTCTCACTTTCTCTCTCTCTCTCTCTCTCTCCTATCTTTTTTTTATCCTCTAACATGTTCTAAGCTTCGCACATTTCCAACGATGGCACCTCGTCGCCCATCGCGTTTCTCTCTTCTCTCTGTCTCTCTCTCTCTCTGCTCTCCAATACCATCCGCCATTTATTATTCCTCATGAAAAGACGGGCCGTCGGGACGCATTGAAAATTTTTTCGCGAGTCATTAAGAGGAAAAAAGCAAGCCTCGGATTCGGTCTCTCCTCGTACGCCTCGAGGATTCGCCCCTTTTCCTTCGTGCAAGAACTCACAACCTCACTCTCCCTTCCCAGCCCCACTTTTCCGTCTCTTTTCTCTTTTCTATCTCTTCTCCTTGCTCTGAGAAAAAGGAAAAAAGAAAATAGAGATAGAGAGGCAGCGTCCGCCATTAAATCGGCGTCTTTTCGTCTCTTAAACTCGAACCGAGACGACGCGTAGGGACTTTCGAGAGTCAATGCAAGATTAAAAATAGTCAGCTCTCTCTCTCTCTCTCTCTCTCATTTTGCAACTTGCCACTTTGCATTTCCATCCGAGTTTTACGACCCCTTTTAATTTTAAAGAAAACACAACCTCAAACTCCCTCGTTTCTCCGCTCCTCTCCTCCCCCAGCCCAAGAAACGTTAAAAAGTAAAGAACGTTGACACTTTGATTCAAAACCTTACCAGGATAAATGAACTCGTCCGTGATTATTTTCGATAATTCGAAGAAAGAAGAAACAGAAAAGAAGATAAAACAAAGTAGTATAAATGAACTTGTCTAGTTCAAGGGTAATTGGTAAACATGAGCCGTACCTTCGTTCCTTTCGTTCCTATCTTCCGTCCATACCGTTCGTCTTCGGACTAGCAAGAGACAATTAGAAGAAGGCAGGATAATTAGAAGAAGCTTACCAAGAGAATTTAAGGGATGTAAGAGTAAAAGAGCAGAAGTCACTAGGAAAGGTGGTTCAGTTTAGTATGCAAGAGAGAATTCTCACTCGCCTTTCTCGTGATAACCGTAATTCTAGGCTAGTTTTCGGCTTGAGTCTCGACTTTCTTCTTCTCGCTAGGCTTTCCCTATTTCTATACTTTTTAATTTTGTTACCTTAGTATCTGTTGAATAAACTCACCCAGTGCCAAGAATCATCTCATTCCCTCGCTTAAAGATTCGTTCCCTGTAACAGAGAAAAAAATAAATTATTTCTTATTAGTAACAATAATGATAGGTAGTATCTTAACGCCAATTACATTTATTGATTTAAATCGATCCCTTTTCTTATACTTTTATTTTTTTTTAATTTTTCCTTCGCTTATAGAACACAAATAATGAGATTGAAAGAAAATTTCTGATCATTTCGCATTGGAGAATAATATGAGTATAACCGTACTTGAAATATTGTATTAACGAGTTTCTCCTTTATCGATAACTATCAATTACAGTTAAAAAAACGGTCTAAGGGTGATCCTTCACTATGAAGAACTTATTCCTATTCTTATTCTTGTTCAAGTTAGATGGAAGAAAGAATTGAGTGAATAAGGTATCCAAGTTATTCCATGATTATTTTCGTTAACCATGGATCGATAACGAGCTACGAAGAATCAAAGTTTAGAAGAGGAAGGAAGGAAGGAAGGAAAATCCAAGAAGACGTTGTCGCCAGTCAACGATACCTATAACCTTTAACCCCATCGCAGTGAGGCTTCGGTGCTCGCATTCGGTAACTGCCGCTGCAATTACCACGAATTACGGCGATAATTACCCCCATTATGCGGTGCAGTAATTTTGGTAATTACTGCGGTAAATCGCGGGCTCCGATCTCAAAACCACTACCCCTCTCCCTTTTTCTTCTTAACCTCATACCTTGTCACAAGTTTCATGTTTCCCATCGGTTTGTGTATTTTCTTAAGAAAGAAGAAAGTTTGTTTTTTCAATAACATCTCATCAAAAGCTCAAATGTTACGAATTTTGTCTTTTTACTTCTTCTTCTTCTTCTTTTCTTAAGCTTTGTATTCCTCACCTTCGGGAGAAAGTAAATCTACGATATAATCGTTCCGAGCTTTCATTGGTGGGAGAAGCAAAAGGTGCTCTTGAATTCCTTAAGAGTGCTTTGTATCTTCCTGTCACGTGCGAGTTACTTAACTTAAGGTACATGCTCAGAATGTAAAAGTCCTATAGAAAGTTGCCAATGTGTTTGAAACGGGAATCGGCGAAACGCGTTACGGTTTTTAATGTCACTTAAGCTTATTCTATTAAACAATGAATCCTAAACAAAAATTCTGTCTATCGATTATATTACTTCACGTTTAGAAAAACAATTCTTTATCGTCCTACTTGAAATTCTTATTACACAAATTTTTTACTCGATGATTCTAGCGAAAAAGAAAAATTTAATAAAAGGAATATAATCATAGGAATTTGATGTTGGTGTTATTAAACGAGGGATGAATTTAATTGTCCGATTTAAAAAATACGAAAAGAAAGGGACGTATTAAAATTAAAGTGTGCAAAAGTAATAAATCAAAGCTCGTATAATAATATAATTCAATGGTGGCACTACCCGCAGTGAAAGAAATAAAGAAATAGCGTAGAGTAAGTTTTATCGAAGTAGCCTATTTATCTTTCTTACAAAACAGTTTGAGAGCAACTCCGTCATAAACGTACGCTAGGTACGAAAGGATCCTGGCTCTTTCTCTTTTTCTCTTTCTCTCATACACACACACACACACACACACACACTCTCTCTCTCTCTCTCCCTGTCTGCCTCGCTTGCAAGTGAAACTGGGTCGTCGAGATTGATGGTTTCTCGTAGGATCCTCCCGAAATAATCGTGACATTCATAAATTTCGTAAACATTGTCGGACGAACAAGACATGTTGGATGAATAACATTTGTATTTTGCGAGGAACGATTTGAAATAAAAATTTTCATTCTTCGAAAAGAGAGAGAGAGGATAAAAAATAATACGTAAAATTGTTCTACACGAAGGATATTAATATTTAAATCGGTGTTATTTTTAACGCGAATGGAACAAAACAAAAAATAGAATAGAATAGAATAGAATAGAACAGAACAGAACAGAACAGAATAGAATGGAATGGAATATAATAGAAGGTAATCTTGAAATAACAAGAAAAATGTCGAGACTATGAGACATAGCAATTTGGTTTACGTGAGATCCTTCAGATTGCATGCTTTCATAGAATCACATTCGCAACTCTCTCTCTCTCGCTGTTCAATTTTCAGCCAGTATCAAAACGTATACTAATACTCTCATAATTTCCTACTGTCGTCCAGCTTTCGGTTATCAGCGAGTTACGTATTTCACCGAACCTCGGGCAAAATTGATGATTCGAAAAGAGAACAAAAATAAATAAATAAAAAGAAACGTTGCCAAAGCTTACATGCAAAGTGAGTAAGAGAAAAAAAATACACTCGATAGAAGAATGATATATATAAAAAAAAAACAAGAGATAAAAAAGAAAAACATAGAAAGAAAAACAGAAAGAAAGAGCTATTCAAACGAGATAGATAAAGAAATTCTCATGTGTACCAATTTTGAAAGGTATACACACCGCAACCATGGAAGAAGAGATAGAATACCACGGTTTTTCTCTCGTTGCTTTATAAATAAATATCAGAAACCCTATGTGTTGTATGTGTGTGTATGTGTGTGTAACGCAAACTTCATTCCTGCCCATCGATACCCTATCTCCCTCTTTTTCCTTTTTTATTTATCATTCTTTTTATCCATCGCTATATTCCAGTGTACTATGTGTTTCCGTTTTAACGTAGGACTATGAAGAAAAACCTGCGTCAACGATTGTAAAAGGTAAAAGAGAGAGACAAAACGAAGTAGAAAGAAATAAAGCATGGTCATCAAAGGATCACGGAACGGATAAATTAAAGGGCATACCTGACGAATCACCNCTGAAGCGCACTTTCGACCGCATTGAGACGGTGTTGATACAGTCCAACGTTAAGGGGATGCTACGTTCCTATTGGCTGTAACCGTGTCCTTTCGTCTCGCTCTCTTCTCTTACGAATCGCCGATGTCTAATTTAATCGTGCCAATTAAGGGCAACTTTCCTCCTCCTCTCTCCCTCCCTCTCCTCCATCTCCTCTTCCTTGTCTCTTTTTTCTTCTTTTCTTTTCTTTCCTTGGCTACTCGTGAAAGACGAAGTCGAGAATAACGGGTCGAAGGAAATCGAGAAATTAATATTTCTACGGACCGGAGATAGCGGATTCAAGGAAGGAAAGAAGGATAGAAAAAGAAAAAGAAGAAAAAAGAAGGGAGAAAGAAAACGGAGAGGAGAAAGAAAAGGTCGGATAAGGGTTGTAGAGGAATAATTAACAGTCGGCCTATAAAATCCAATTGAACTGGCACGTAGCGGTAAAAAAGAAGAAAAATGAAAGAAAGGGATGCCCCAAGAAGGTTGGATTCGTATAATAACCCATTTATTTTCCATCTCTACTATCCTATTATTTAAAGATTTAATGCACGAGCGAATCTTCGATTTATCTTCCAAGATGAACGTAATGTAACGTATTTAATTTCGCCTAAAGTAAATATATATATGTGTGTATGTATGTATCTAAATATCCTATGAGGATTTTATAAACTTGCCACCCGTTTCTCGAACTTCTTCGTTATCTAATGAATTCGGTTATCAATACTTTTGTGATACCGTTACTTTAGATTAACAAGCAAAAGTGTTAGTCGAAAAAAAAAAAGAACGGAAAGTAAAGGAATTGCGAGAAGAAACAAAGGAAAGAAATTACTATCAGTATCATCAACGCAATTATCTTTCTCCTTCCAACAACCACCCCAAACGGTAAAATCTTCCCTCTAACTTCCCCCCTCTTGGCAATCCAACACCGAAAGTCCTCCAATTTATGTGTTCGCCAGTTATAACGGAGTCAACGAGCCCTCTGCCCTTTTGTTCTGTCGGTGACCTCATTTCTCTTGTTTTTCTTTCCTCTCGTTATTTTTCCTTTTTCTTTTTCTTTTTCTATGGAAATTTCTATATTCCTATACACGCGTATTACATGCAAATGTATATATATGTATGTACCTTACAGTACAGTCATTATGGATATACATTTTGAAGTAATTACGTAACATCATTCACAATTATTTTATCACAAAAAAAGTAATATTCGCAATAATTAACGAGACAACTAATACAGAAAGAATTTTGTTCTTTTCACTTTGTTTCTTTTTTTTTTGTGTGTGTTCTACTTTTTTTTTTGCTTTTTCTTTTTTTTTTTGAAGTAAAAAAATATAAATAACGAGCTCAAAAGGCTTTTTATATTTACAAATCTGCACCTTTCGCGTCTCACTAAACGAATGCGCTTCGATCTGTTTCATTTTATATACACAAACGAATCAAGCTATATAAAAATATCTCTATTCTGTTACATCGTTCGTTTTCTCTCTCTCTTCTCTCTGCTTGGAAGCAGATTAATTAAAAAAATATAAGGGACAAGTATATATATATATATACATACAACTATATATATATATATGCTAACGAATTGTATTATGAAAAAACAACGAGACGTATGGTATTTTCCACGTGAATCATGAACGTATGTATTATAACACGTATTTAATACTTTCGTTTTAAACGATCTCTATTTCGAAATTCTGCAAATACCAAAAAGCAGAGAGAGAAAGAGAGAAAGAGAGATCAAACGGTGATTGTAAAACAAAACGATGAAAATGATTAAATTGAAATGAACAATTGAGATTATAAAGGAAATATTTATCAGGAAAAAAAAAGAAATAAATAAATTAATTAAAAGAAAAGAGCGTGGAACCCTAACACGCGACAGAAGTGAAGCTTCTTATGGTTTTTATTATGCTGGGTTAACTTTATTAAATTATTAGATTATTAATTATTTTTTGTTTGTACATTTGCCCTCACATGTCGACATAAAATAATTAAAAAATATCACCGACACGAGACGGAAAATTTACTGCATCGCTGTCTCGTCATTTCCCTTTGCACCAACGATGCAATTGACAATGAGTTTCTCTACCACCCTTCCAAATTTCCCTTGTCACCCCACACTGGTCAATACACCCATAGCCTTTCACTTTTCGTGTCGCGTTTGAAATTGTTTGTACCCAATGCGTGGCGGTTTTCTCGTATTTCTCACAAATCTTGTTCGATCGATATTTCCCCGTTTCTATACCACACCACTGAAATAACGCGTTTCCCAAAAAAAGTTTATCTTTAAAAAGAAAAGAAAATAAGAAAGGTTGGTTGCAGATACTACAAAAGAATTTCGTAGTTAACCCTTACGATTTATGTTGCTCATTGTTACATGAAGCTTTTACACTGCATTATACTAACGTTTCTAACTTAAGCCAGTAAAGTTCGTGCTGTAAATAGTAATAGTTTTTTGCAAGTCATGTGCAACTAATATTCTCGTCTTTTATATCGCTACCACCTCGTTTGAAGCATGCTTTACCCTCTTAGTCTGTAAGAGAGGTTGAATAAAAAGGGGGTTAGACTGTAGGTATATACACACTGGCAAGCTGACTAAAATGCAACAGGGATATGGGTTTTATAATAAACCCATAATCTCGGTACAAAGGTGGAGAAGGAAGGCTTTTAGGTACACCATGTAGGAAGAGTTTCGAGGTTGGGAAGATATTATGGATTTGTCCTACCGATCGAACGAAAAATAGACTGAACAGCCTGACCTAACCACATATTATAATACCACGTTTAAAGTATTACTTTTAAAATTCTGACGACAAAATATGATCATTTCAAAAAGTACCAAATAATGAAAACGATATTTAAATACCGTCACGCGTTTTGCTTGATTTATATAAAACGATACTTTCTTCTTTTTTCTTTTTTCTCATTTTAAATAAATATCGTTACGTCGAAATTACTATTTTTTTAAATTATTTTTTATGAAAATAGTTAGATCGTAAAACAAGATTGTAACGAAATAGATTCCTTAGACGATAGAAACGTACCAAATAATCTGATTTAACACGCTTCTCGCATTTCCACAAGCAGAGCATCGTCTGATTCAACATCGACTCGAGTTTAATTTGGGCACTCGAATGCTCGAATACGCGAATGATGTGATGTTCGTTCTCCAAAGTGCTTCCAACACTCAGTACGATCTGACGTCCACCAAACCATGTAAGCATAAATTAGCTGAATATCTGTACTGAGATAATTATCAATGCAAGCTCGTCGCAAACTATTCTCACAGTGCCACTCGATAATATATAATTCGTTCCCGATGTACACGACTTGGATACGAAACTATTTCCTGTGTATCATAGGAACAATAGATTTTTGATTATGCATGACTACCCCTAATGATCCCTGTATTCCCTGAATCAAATACAAATGCTCTATAATTCGTTTGAAAATGATATATAATACGATAGTCGGCGGTGTACTGAGTAATCAAAGATGAAAAATAAAATAAAAACGTGTCTCTTCTAATTTATTTGAGAAATAATTAAAATGAAATAAAACTGATGCGACGATGTCAAAAATATAATCTTGAATAATTCGAAAGGTTACTTGTTTTTTCGTCAAATTCAAAAGAATTCCTTTCACATTACCAGAGAGTGCACTTTGTATCATTATAACATATGCAGTATATTTGTCGTAGTGGGTGTATGCCTTCGAAAGAGCTGGTGCTAGAAAAAAATGTTTGCCTTAGTTTCACATTCCTTTGTATCGTTCCACCCGCTATATACTCAATGTAGGCGCTCTCTTTGGTCCATTACTGTCTTCTGTGTATAAACCGTTCTTGGTGACCCTTCTCTCTCTCTCTCTCTCTCTCTCTCTCTCTCTCTCTCTCTCTCTTTTTCCTTTTTTTCGAGCGACATTTTTTTCACTCAACTTTGTATGTCTTCTATTCTTTTTCTACTTCTTCTTCTTCCTCTTCTTCTTCCTCTTCTTCTTTCTTATTCTCTTTACATTCCTTCATATCAAAACCAGTCATGCCTATGCTACCTTGAAGTGTCTTAATTTACTTAAAAAAAAATAGAAGAAAAATAATAATAATAATAATAACGTTGATTAAAAAATAAAATAAAATTGAATTAATTAAAATAGCAGAAGAGAGAATTTTTCAAATTCTGAAAATTAATAAGCTCGGACTTTTGATGAAATTATACGTGAAATTATTCCAGTCTGATGTAATTAAAAAAGATCCTCTTCTTTCTACTCTTTTTTTTTCTCTTCTTTTTGCACATCGAGAAAGGAGAAAAGGAAAACGAGAAAGACATAAAATCTACGACGGTGAGTTCGCATTAAATGTCGCTAATCATTCTGTTCAACCTTCTTTCTTCCTCCTGCTGTTACCTCCAACCCTCTTTGTGGTATCTTTTCCGGTTTGTCCGAGTCACCCCTCGTCTCTACACGGTTTAAAGATAACAAATGCCGGGCGTTTAGGTTCTGCGATTACGACGAGCCATTCGTTTCTCGCGTCAGCCAAGCCTGTCTGGTTTATTCGGCTACCACCCCTTCTCTAAAAGTCTTTTCTTTTCTTTCTTTACCCTCGTATAAGCGACCTCTAAATACCTTTTACGACGTCGTTATGTCAATATGTCATCAAGCTCCATTTTTTTCTTTTCTTTTTCCTTTGAGAAAAAAGAAAAAGAAACTTTTTTACCAAGCTTTCGGATAAAAAAGGAATTGACCAATATTTCCGATGTAAAGCAAGCACGATTAAATATTAAAACAAATTTAATTTCAATTTCACGCATTTCGTTAAAATTATCTGATCGACAAATAAGATAGATGAAGATAAATGAAGCATTAATTTAAGGCAAGCATAGACCGAATATTATCCTAAGGAATATATCCTAGAATTTTATTCAATTTCAAGATCAACACTCTTCTCTCGTGTATTATTTTTAAACCAACATGAATACGATAGAAAGGAATAAGAATGACATAGAGATGGGGAAAGACAACATTAATCTAAAATAGGAATGAAATAGGATGGTAGAATCTAGCGAGAATTGATCTAAAAAGCGTTCGAAGAAAAGCTATTATCATTGGCGAAAGTCAAACGAACTTTACGAATAAAATACCGAATGGAAAGTAAATGAGAAACTTGTAGTGGAATCATTCAACTTTCTCATTGTGATACGCTAACAGACCGAAATAGTAGAGAGAATGAGGTAGTGGTGTGTTATAAGAAACGTGATGTCTATCAAAAGAGATCATTTTATTTCTACTTTACCCGATATCTACCGATAGTAACGAGATTTCAGGGTAGACATTAAAAGTAAAACAAGTCGCATATCAGATATATATATATATATATCTTTCTCTCATACATACATACACACACACACACTTTCTCCTAGTCGCAAAAGCAAAAGTTTATCAAGTCGCGGCCAGAGTTCCGAGTAACTTCGTATCGCTATCTGCAGTGAAGCAGCAACAGCACTAACTGCACTGCACCACTACCACTAGGCACCACCAGGCAGCAAGCAGGCAAGCAGACAGGCAGCAGAAAGGGTAGCAGCCCTTGGCGGCAGATCGACCGATCCAGGAGCGACCTT
This sequence comes from Mischocyttarus mexicanus, assembly GCA_023678845.1. NCBI lineage: Eukaryota > Metazoa > Arthropoda > Insecta > Hymenoptera > Vespidae > Mischocyttarus > Mischocyttarus mexicanus. The sequence goes on from JACGTP010000009.1 coordinate 1,420,251, forward strand.
AACGCCTGGATGAAACTAAGCGAAACGTCTCTCGAGAAACCACCAACCTCCTCTCTTACCTCTTCCATAAGTCGAGCCGAATTCCCTTGCGCTGGATTAATTCGCCTGTAATCCTCTACCTCTCTAACTCTCCCCCATTCCGCTTCTCTAACGTCCGTCCATCTCCTTCATCACCTAGTCAATGAATACGAAATGACAAGTAGGAGTATATCGGTCCTGAGACCGGTTGCTCATCTTGTTGTTCCTTACTCGATAAACCAACTTTTCTCTTCTAGAGCTTAACGAAGACTTCATAGAATAATTGTTTACCAACCAATTTTCTCTAACAATCACGGCATTCTGTTTACACTTATCTATCCTCGTTTGAATATATTTATGCATTTATTAAAAATTATACCAATTCTAACGACGATGACGATTATTTTCTTTCTTACGTTTTTATTTAATTTCTCCTTTAAACATTACAAACAATTATACCCCGTAATTTCAAATAACAAAATATTCCTTACATACGTACGCTATCTACGCTTGTCCACGATTTTAGATTTTATAATATTCCCCTTGTATACGTTTCTTGAAAAATAAAAAAAACTTACGAAAGCACGAGGATGCCTTTCGAAAGAAAAAAAATAAAATAAAATAAATTCTCTCCAGATCATATTTCCGTGAACACGGTCGTAGTAGTTTTTAGCATTAAAGCGTAATTCGAAGCGAATTCAGAGCAACGTGCTTGCTCGTCCATTCACACTGTGTGTCTTTGTATGAGTAGACTGACATTCGGCCTATAAAGTGTCACCGGACCATCACTTGACATCGACTCGTTCCTCCCTCTCTTCTACATCGTCCATCCACTAACCCAACTAACTAACCCCCATCCCCAACCCCCTTCCCCAACCCCACCCCTACCTTTTCTCAACGTTGACACACACACGCGTAAAGGTTCTACACATAGGACATATACAAACGTGCGCAAACACGTATAGATATATCTCTACGTGCGAGAACACATTTTCCTCTCTCCCACGCTTTCACCCGCTTCCTCCGCACCCCTCTCCAGCCACAACCAATCCTCGCAGGCAGAGTGTTACCGGATTACAATGTTTGCCGGCGACTGTGCAAACACCGCGCGGTTCCCTCCTCTCTCATTCGTCGACGTTCTCCACACTGTGCCCCCCCCTACCCCTCCCCATCTCTTTCTCTTTCTCTAACACACACTGTCTGTACAAGCATTTGTATATACATATATACGAGTAGGAAAAAGAGGGAAAAAGAGATAGAAAATGCGTTTGAAACAGAAAATTCGTACGATTTCGAGAGTAGAATAGGGGAGTAGGAAAGGTTCAAAATGAAACGACTAACTGACCATGCAACCGCGTCCACAATTTGCTGGAGTAAAAGCAGCAGCAATACCGGACCTGTTTTTTTTCTTTTTGTCCCTACTATCTCAGACAAAGTTGAAATATATATTTTTATCTCATTGCGCGACAAGATCTAACGATTTATCTTTATTACTTATCTCCGTTATAGGAACGTACTTTTTTTTATGAAAAAATAAAAAAGAAAAAACAAGGAAACTTCTTTTTCTTATCAAACGTAGAATTTTTCAGGCAACATAGTGATTAATGTGACATATCTTTAAAGAGAATAAGAAAAAAGATGGAAAGAGAATTTGAATTTTTCCAACCATGACAATCGTTATTTTAAATCCGTAGAAAAACATAGTAGAGGGTCCTAACACGAAAGTGAGAAAAATAAATGTTCTAAGACTTATTAAGCAATTAAATCAACGTTGTTCGTTCTCGAGTAAGAGTTTATATAGGATAGGAAGGAAGGAAGGAAGGAAGGTATGAAAGTCGGAGATCGGTGAAGACAAGGAAAATGAGTATACCCAGAGATAGAGATAGTAAAAGGGAAGACGATGGGTAGGAAAATGCAACAACGCGGCAACCGCCACATGCATTTAGCATAGTAGACGGAAAGCGGTAGTAGGGACGTCGACAGGGTCGCCAGTATACAGCCATCAGCGAAACTTGACAAAAGTTGAGACACTTGCTAATGAGCGGTACACATCTCGACGTTGCACTCTCTGCATACTCTCTTCTCTCTCTTCTCTCTCTCTCTCTTTCTCTCTCATTCTATTCCCTGTCTTTCCGTCGCACTCGTAGCACGACCTTCGAGACTTCGCAGAAACTGCTACCATAGCAGTAACAGCAGCAGCAGAACCAGCACCAGCCTGATGTGGCCTGGTACTTCCGCTTCGTCTACGTGTCCCGTGCAACCGGTTGTCTAGGTCACGAAAGACGAGTCCAACGACCTCACGCAGCACCTGCAGCAACTACAGAGGGTGCACGAACTTAACATGCTCGTTCTCTTTCTCTTTCTCCTTCTCTATCTTTCTCTCTCTCTCCCTTTCTCCTTCATTCTCTTGTTCTCTAGCTCGCGGATTAGCTCGAAGCAAGACGGAGGAACGAGTCTCCCTATTTGTTCCTCCTCCCTTTCCTTCCTTTCTCCCTCCCTCCCGCTCATCCTATTTTCATTTCTCTCCTACTACCTGAGAGAAACTTCCTTTTCACCGTGGAATTTATCTTCGACTATATTTCAGCGTTAGCGAAGTTTGTCTTCGAGTATTCGTCGAGCGTGTCTTATCGGAAGGACGGATTTTGCGTAAAGGATGAATTCTAACCTGTCAAGGATTATCGCTAACTTATGAAAAATGTGATGGAATTGTGCCAAAGTGATATACGCGTGAACTCGTACATATTTGGTGACGTTGGTGTTTATAATATTTCGAGAGGATTTTTTTTTTTACGATTGGTTCACTTTTTGGTATTTCAATATTAACCATGTATCTACTTGTGTATAAAATTACTGATCGAAGTTTACGTATGTCAGGTACGTAAGTGCATGTTTAAATGATAAGATTAAAGTGATCATTGGATCATTCTAATGACTTATAGATAAGGTCTAAAGTATCCCTTTAATTAATGATATCGTTTGATAATGTAGACGGAATCTTGACCAGGTCGAAAAAGCTCTTCCCTCTTCCTTCTTGAATTGCGCACGAAGCATCGATTAAGCCGGCACTTTGACTGTAACATCACTTCGCAGATTGCCCATTACATCTTCGAAGCAGTTACTGTCTGCTATCAGGAAGCGCTCTCCGCGAAATTAGCCGAGCCGTTCCCGTATCGTGACCGAACGAGAACACGAATTATACTACGTTCCCTCGTGAATGTAAATCATCCGTGTCCAGAGTTCTTCTTAAAAGAAAACTTTCTTCATTCTTGATTAATTTTTTACCAAACTTTGATTTACTAACAATAAGTATACGTCGAATATATTTTAACTGGAGAAAAAGAAGAAGAAGAAAAAAAGAAGAAAAAGATAAAGAAATGAAAATGATTATTTAATCGGAATGTATAGTACGCTACCGGTCGCTAATATAACTCACCACGCAAGCGATATTACATTTCTTAAATTTGCTGATTGGCTTGATAAAACCCCCAATTGTAAATATTGTTGGATCGAGCATTTCCGATCCAAATAAAATAGGCATTTGTGGGGAAGTTGATCGAACGAGTTCTTTTATAGTTCCAATATTAGAACAGTTATCCAAGAAGTAAAATATCAAATCAGCCAATTCAAGAACATAAATTTTTACACGAGATTCATACTATGTAATATAAAATTATTTAAAAGGAATAAAACTAAAAAAGAAGGATTATTTAACACGTTCCATGCATATACCACCTAAAAAGATAATTACTTATGGATTGATGATGTAATGAAATATTGTGATAATATAACAATCTTTAGTCAAAATATCAAATGACCTGAACGACAAGTCAGGTAGAAATGGCTTGGCACGGAACGTCTTAATTGATTGATCATTCTATTCTCACCATCATCATCGTCATCGACTATTCCTGTATTAAAAGCTTTCCAAGTATTTACTATTAACGTTTCTAAAGAATCTTGGTAATGGATGAATCGAAAATGCAAATTGAAAAGACGAAAATCCAATTGTCTCTAAAGCAAGGTTCGATGAAAGACGTCTTACCGAAGAGATGTACGACACAAGAGGATACAATAGAGAAGCTTAGACGTTACTACGTCCATGAGGTAACGGCAGCTTGACGAGAAGCTGTGGTCTTGAATAAGGACAACGAGTTAGAGTTAGAGAAGGAAAGATGTAGATTACTCCAAACGCGAAATCCTTAACAAGAGAAGAGACTCTCACCTTCATTGAACGAGAACGTTCAAATCTACTAGCAGTGGCAACAGTGCAGCCTTTGCTTGACGAGTCCTTTTAGAGGATTCCGATTCTAGAATTACGAACTTCCGACTGAATTACCACTAGCTGTCCTCGACTTAGAACTGAGGACGATTATCGATTAGTTCTTCAACTTTCTTGTGTCCCTTAAATTATTACCTTTGTACTTTGACAATATAGATTATTAACAAATTTAACTATTGTTTAGAATATACAATATTTTCTTTTTTCTTTTACGAAAATAAATTTAATTAAATATCTAAATATACTTGAATGTGTGTGTGTTGTTTTATTGATTTAAAAAAAAATATATTCGCAAATAAAATTTCAAGATTAAAATAGTCGGCCATAAAATTCGTCAACTTATCGACGGATCAACGAAATTTTGTCCAAAAGGAAGAAAGTTGAGGATTAGATTATGCGAGTTCAAGTACGGGTATTTCCCTCTTCGTTATCCTGGGATTACGTCACTTCGTTAGAAAAGGCTTATGGGATCGAACGATAGATTATTTCGCGATATTTACTTTTTCTTTTCCTTTTTCCTTTTTTCTTATCTTAAGCTGAACTCAAAAATTGTACGATAGAGAAAAATTTTGGTATTTTTCCTATTAATATTAAGATTGCTGTAAAGAATATTCTCACCGAAGTTTGTTTCATGAAATATTCGAAAACTCTCAATTGTAATACGACGTCTTATACAGTTTTCATAGAAAACACTAAACACATCGAGTATCGGGGTGATGTAAAATTTCGTTATTCGCATATTTTTACGAATACACGTGGAAAAATAAAACTGCATATTCAATGTCCAAACCGATATAGGTTTTTACTCGATGATATTTTTGCGAACGACGACACCATAAAATCTCGAAACATTGTTTTTTATTAGAAATGTGCATTGCCCGGTTGATTTACGATCGTCATCAATTTCGACACGACGCGGATGAAAAAAACCATGAAAAAAATAAAAAATAAAAAAGGAATATACGTTCTTGAACAAAACGATAGACCAGTGGAATTTATTTATTTATCCGATATAAAAGAAATATGTACGATGAAATAAGATCATAATGGGAGGAACGTGAAAAGTCGAGGGAATCGGTAGAAATAATACATTCTTCGTCTGACTCGTTCGAAATAAAAAAAGAAACTTAGGAATGGTGGAAAAAATGTTTCGATAAAGGATCTTATCGTCTCTTTACCCGATCCCCCTTCTTCCTATTTCAACCAGTAGTTTCCATCTACAAGTCGTTCTAAAGGTAACATTGTTCCCTCGTTATGGGAAAAGCTGTAAATACGACGATAACAGTGTATAAGTTCGATATGGAGGTGTAGTTGGGAATAGGTACCACCAACCCATGAACGATGAAACGAAACGTAGAAATAGAAAAAGTCTTTTTCTCTTTCCTTCTTTTTTTATTCTCCTTTTCTCCCTTTTTCCTCTCTTACTCTCGCGTCCTAGGAACTTTCTCTACCTTTTATCCGCCTCTTTTATGGAGCAGTCATCAATGCAGTTGGCTGAACTATTTCGAATCGGTTGAAAGAAGAACGCTTAGAAGGAAAAGAAAAGAAACTGAGCGCGCATACGTTTTTCCCCGAATGCGTAATGGAAAAAAAGAAAGAAGGAAAACGAAAGTGTTACCGGTGAGAAGAAAAAAAACATCTTCCACGAGCGATTAATTTTTCTAGCTTCTTTTTTTGCACTTTGATAAAAAAAATGTTTTGTTCGATAGAAAAGGAAGTAAATTATCGATTAATTTCTCTCTTTTTTTTTTTTTTTTATTTATTTCAGTCTGGATATTCTATTTAGAAAGAAAGAAAGAAATTTTGTCCTTCGATGAAAAGAAACAGATCTATATAAATGTAAGTGTGAGAACGAAAAAAGGGGTATCGAGAAACGACATTCGGTGATCGATTTTAACGACACTAATATCTGTCAAGGAGTCTCTGGATCGTCGTTACCAAAGCACCGTAACAGCACTTTTGTTCGATCTATCCCGTAACGACATACAGATTTTCGCCGAAAAGTGTTCCCGAAGATCGTAAACCCACGATGAGAGAATTAATTTCCTATTTCCCGATCGAGACTATCTGAAACGAGACGATTTTTATCACATTTTTCATTTATCTTTTTCGTTTCTATAATTATATATGTTTTTTTTTTTGGTTTTTGATTTTTTTCGTCATTATTATTTTATTTTAAAGTCAAACGTGTAACATTCGGAGATACGATTTTGAAAAACCGATCGTTGAACAAAACTTGTAAATGACAGATGTCATTGAATCGTACTCGTTTTGATCAATGCAACCGACGTTACCTGACGTTGCCAACATTTTTGTCGACTCTCTAGGATCCACGATTTTTCGTTCATGTCAACTTACAAAAATTTCAAATATGTTTCACCGTTGTGACACAACCGACGTAGCGCGATCTCTGTTGAAATTCAAACTTTTCAAATTTCGAGCAGCTAATCCCTCTTTCAATCGTGTTCACCATAATTTTGACAAAAATACAAAATACAAAAAAAAAGTCAATCTTTCGAAAATCTGTTTAGTTATATAGTCAATGTGAGTTAGAAAAGAAAAATCCTTGGTTAACCGAAAATATACAAGCTTTCGTTCAAGACTTTCTTCTTCTTCTTCTTCTTCTTCGAGATATTTTATGGAAATTCTTCGAGACTTCAAACGTAAGACAGAGAATCTGTGTGTATATATGTGTGTATGTGAAAGAGAGAGAGAGAGAGAGAGATAAAGAGAGAGAGAGAGAGAAAAGGAATCTTTCCTCGGTCCAGAGTTGGAAAATCGTAGAGAAATTCCAGAGGCAATCCCATTTGCCTTTCGTTTCGCGATCTCCTACTCCTAAGTTTTAGTCTCCACGCCGAAGTGAATACGAGAAAGCAGCCAAGGCATGCTGATGCTGATGGCTAGCAGCTTTCGAATTCTTTGAAGGATCTACCCTCCATCGTCTACGGATTCTTTACCATCCCTAGGTTACACTGTTTCTCGGCAATCTATTAGAGCAGATCGTCACACCTGCTCGTCTTCTTATTGTTACACTCGTGCCATTTCCTCTTTCTCTCTCTTTTTTTCTATTTCTATGAGGATTAAAAAGAATCCCAAAAAATAGCGTGTGCCTTGAAGTTACTAATTCCATGTCATCACTCATCTTCCCAGATGGAAATTCACTACACTTTTTCTTCCCTTCTTGAATTTTTATAACAAAAAAAAAAGAAAAAGAACATCAACCGGACTACTACTCTGAAAATATCAAAGCATGATTCCATATGATTATTTTATTTTTAAAGAATATTTTTCTGTGTATTATATAAATTACGTTAAATTAATTAACACATTTGCCACTACGCGTTTTAATGATTTAAATTGGTTAATAAAGTTACACGTGAGAACAACCGATGAAATTAACTAGTAAAATTGTTCTGAACACTATTAAATTCATCTAAATTCTTTTAGTTAACCTCTTTTACTATTTATATTCAAATGTTACCAACGAGTGATTCAGGTAGCATGTAAATGGAATATACTTGTCGGACGGTGTTTAAGTTATACTCGCCGGTTCTAGTCACTCCCATTTGATCCGGATTCTGTTTAATTAAATGGTTTACCATTCATAGTGAACGACTATGCTGTGAATGGTTTAAGCAGGTATTATTCCTCTATCTAAATTCAGTGAAATCCATTGTACCACAGGCTTACAGAATCCTGTTTCGAGGCACTTTGGCGAGCCGGCTTACTGCTCGATATCGAAGCGCTTTTCTTCCTTTCTGCCTATGCGCACATCGTTGACGCGTTAATCAAATATCCAGAGAGGGATTTAAAGAAAAAAAAAAAAACAAAAAAAAAATACTAGATCAACAACGACAAAATTACTATAAAAATAAATTCTTTAACAATTTTTTTCTCTGATTTAAATAATACAAGCTTTTATCCACAATTTGTAATGTTAAATTATCCTTAATAAAGGTAAAACAATGTTACGAAAAAGCACAATTACACCTAGTTTCAAGGAGTAAACAGTAGATCAGGGTAGCAGGTAGGTAGAGGAGGAATGCGTCATAGTGCTCTATCACGTGGAGGTTACGAGGTGGCGGTAGGAAAATCACCCCACTCCCCTAGAAGGGTATAACGCAAGTGGGGAGGGAATGGGATGGTAGAGAAAAGAGGAAATGAAAGAGAGAGAGAGAGATAGAGAGAGAGCAAAGAGGAATAAAGTTTTAGGAATTGCAAGAGTAGTTGGCGTTCCCTAGAGAAGGGCCTAATGGTGTAACACCTGTAATAATTATGATATGCCGTGAGGGTGAATGGTTCTCGTCTCTTAGCAGGGAAGTTCGAAGCCACCCCGAGCACTCGAGCAACGCTAACGTTCTTCCACTCGCGGATTCTACCCCTCTGCCTACGACCCCTCTTCGTCTCTTCACCACTAGTGGTCCCCCCAGGGGGTTGGGGCGCGGCCGTGTTTGCTCTATCGACCGCCGACGATCCACGAAGCCACCCGAACTCGGCCGAACGCCTCGCGGAGGCGCGTATCTCTCACCGATTCGCGTGCCACCCTTCTCTTTCTCGTTTTTTCTTCTCCCTCTCCCTCTTTCCCACTCTCCTTCTCACTCTCTCTCTCCCTATACCTCTTTCTATTTCTCTCTCTGTCTCTATTTTCCCCTAATGTCGCACCAATCGCACCTTTCTACACCTCAGAGTAATTATTTTTAATCGTATTCATTATCCATTAGTAATTAGTCGATATTTTGTTTACTCGGTCAACCCTAATCGTTAATAAAACAAATTGCATTGTTTTTCTAGTATTATTCAGAGAGTAAAAAAAAAGCACTCTTATCATACCCTTTTCAACGTTGATCTCTTCTGTTGTGTTTCTTCTTATACTTTTTCTCTCCTTCTTCCTCTCTCTCTCTCACTCTTTTTCTATCTATCTCGAGCATAAGAGAAGAAGAAGCACTCTTGACTTGTAGAAATCTTGAAGGTAGAGGAATCAAAGGTATTTTTGATGTCGACCTCTTCCACCTCCCAAGGGAGCCTAATTCTTCTTGCGTACACGAGAGCGAAAGGAAAGGTTCCTTCTTTTATATTTTTTTATTCCTCTTCCTCCTCCTCCTCCTCCTCCTCCTCCTTCCTTCCTTTCTCGTGATTGTTTTCGAATAAAATTTCACGCTATCGATTCGAGTAAGAGGGTTACTTTGTCCTATGATTATAGTAGGATATTGTTTTTTGAGAGTTCGAAGGAGAAGGTCAGGGATTTAAAGGATGGTCATCGTAATAAAAGAGAAAAGCCTTTGTCTCTCTGAAGCAAATAAGATTCCGCTTCCTGGTAAACGACGCTTGCCTTGAAAAATGGATTACGTGATCCACTAGAAAAGCTCTTTATCTTTAAGAAACAATACTCCTTGGACAAACGCGATATTACATTCAAATGAAAATGAAATGGAAATGTGTATATATATACAAATATATTTAAAAAAAATATATATTAATACTTCACGACCATGCTAAGAACAATTTTATTTGACTTTAAACGCGAAAAAAGAGATCATTCCTTTGACGTATAAGATGTTTTCTTAGCTTTCGACATGAAAAATCAACAAACGTAACTTGATGCTAAAAAGGGAGTGAGAGATAGAAAGAATATACAGATCAAATGGTACTACACGATACAAAAAAAAAACTATTATTATCGCGTACTCGTTGATACAAATGCGATACGTAATTGTACAAAATGAAAAAAAGAAAAACCTTTCGTTTTATAATCCACCCTTTAAATTTCCGGTCCCTTCGTTTTTGGTAAACTTCCGTCATATGTATACCCAGTAGCAATACGCGACGTAATTAACCGAATATGAACACAGTCGCATTTCGTAATCAACAAGTTCATCTGCTAACTCCCTCGCCACGTGCGTTTTTTAAAGCCCTCCCCCCTTCCATACGATACCATACCATACCATACCATATCATACCACACCACACCATACCACACACGTAGAACGCGCTGATGACATTTGTCTCGTTAAAAGGTATACTGACTGCGTCACGTTGCTAATAATTAATCGCATTGGATAACATGCGTTTTACCTGCACCAATGACGACAACTACAGAAATCTAGTATTTATATATATATATATATATGTTTTTTTTTCTTTTTTTCTTTCTTCTTTCTTTTTCCTTTTTTCTCTATTTTTTTTTGTTTCATTCCACTGTTCAAAAAACCCACAAAACCGTGTGCCGGAAAATCGTATTGTCAATTTGAAGCGACATTCTCCCCGTTGAATCTAAATTGTCCATCGTTCAGAATATTCAAAACTCGTACAGGGGGAAAGGATTTTATTCGCGATACATCCCGTATCTCTCTCGATGAACATTTAGTTAAGTGGATTCGATTAATATCGAACGTTGCGTATAAATCAAGATGTAATTTAATACATCCCGGACGATGATGCACTTTGTCAAATTAAATATCGGTCTTTCATATATGGAACGGGAATTATTATATTGTTCGGTTTTTAAAAGCTACGAAGGAAAAGTCGAAATAATTATTGTATTTAACGAACCTATCTCATAGATCGTTATTTACTTTTTGTTTTTTATTTTTAATTCGTAAGAGAGGAAAAAAATTCGTTGGTCGTAGCGGAGGTAAAGAAGAATGTACGAACAAGATGTGCAAGATAGAGATAGAGAGAGAGAGAGAGAGAGAGAGAGAGAGAAGATAAAATGAAATTTCCACTCGAAGAAAGTTCGTTGCTTGAAAAAGAGAAAAAAAAAGATAAAACGTTTTTCAAATTAACGTTAACGTCCACCAATCAAGTTTCTTTATCCTACAACCGACAAAACCGCGCGTGTCATTCGTTTTTAAAGAAAAATAAATTCGACAATTGTAATTAGTTTTTCTCTACGTAAGAATCCTTTTCCAACTACTTATCTTAAAACATTGCAATTTTCTTTGTACGTTTCACGAAACAATGGTCCAACAAATTCTATCTTACTTAGAGTCAACCTGAGGTACAGGTAGCATATTGTTAAACGAAATGAAGAGCCCTACTCGGTCGATACTTCAACGCTCGACGTTTTCTTCTTTGTCGCTTCGTATGTGCAAGAGCTGCACGTGAATCCGTGGATAGCTTTGACTTTGTTCAAAGTAGATAAAAATAACCAACCAACGACAGACACAGGATAGACGTAAAAGTCATTCGTGCGACCGTCTTCTCACGTCGATTCTTTCTTGCGAACGAGACAAAGAAAGAGAGAAAGCGAGAGACATACACTTAATACAGACACACACACACATACAGAATATATATATGAACCCATTACACGAACCCTGTACTTGAGCTCGTACCATGAGTTTGTATCTAACAGTCATTCGTTTTTTCTAGCGATTGTACTAAAACGTACCATCCTTGAAACAGAACCGATCTAGGAAACGTTCTAAGGTACTAAGGTACTCTATACTATCGAATTGCTTCATTCTATTTGATGGATACTATTGGTTGAAATTTAAGATCCTAAGAGAAAGTATTACCGTTATCGTGGCTGAATAAAACGTACGATCGTTGAGCAACGATCATCAAGAATCACGGCAGATCGTTTTTCTCGTTTTAAAATTTCGATCTAACGTTTATCTCGGAAAATGTAAAAAAAGAAATAAAAGGAAAAGAGAACGTTTTCCAGGTAAGGTAAGTCGACCATAGCAAATTGATTCCGTGTCTTCCAAGTTTGATTGACGCGAAGAATCTTGGCGTGTTATCGTTGACGTAACCGATGATACACTTTCTTCTCGAAATAAAAAGAACGTACTATCGTAAAGGTTTCATCGAAATAACCGATATAAGAAAAAAAAGAAAGAAAAAAAATGGAAGAAGTAGGTAAAAGAAGAAAAATTCTAAGAGCGGGTGATAAAATTAATGTCGTTGACGTAAAACGAAATGGACCACCGGCAGCTCGCCGTTCGGTAAATAATCCCTTTATCTTTAATAGAGTTCAATATCAGCATGACAAACAAGATAAAGAAAGTTCATTGCTATTCCTCTTCTTTGTCCCCGTTTTCGTTCTTCCATTTCTCTCCTTTTCATCAATCCACCGTTTCTTTTTTATTTATCCTTATCTTCTGTCGTTTTACTGTAAGAAAGACAAGACTAGAGAGATTTTTATTGGTATCCAAAAAAAGAATCTTCTTCGCGTGTATACGAAGGAAACCCTCTTTTCAGAAATAAGCGCGATTCACGAGACAACGATCCACACATATATCTCATATTTCTTCGATCGGAACTATTACGATACTATAAAACAGTTATTTCGTTCTAACAATAAACTGGGTTCCAATTCTTGAATTGGTAAAAGTGCGAGAAGGCTCGCTCATACGAGAGAAAAAAGAGAAGATTGACGCCTATGACTATAACACAGACCGTCCGAGACATTTTCGTGCAATTTTGACGCGAGAACAATGCTTTCAAGTTGGAAGAACATAGAAAGGAAGAAAAAAGAAGAAAAAAGGAGAAGCGGAAGAAGAAGAAGAAGAAGAAAAAGAAGAGGTGGTAGTGCATAGGTACGGGCGATCGAGCTTTCGGTCATCCAACGACTTTCTCATTCTCCCTCATTCTCCCTTATTCTCCCTCATTCTCTCTCATTCTCTCTTTCTCTCTCTTTTACTGTGTCGAGGATTTCGTTGGGAAAGAATCGAGGCGCCATACACCCACTCTCTTTCTCTCTTTCTCTCTCACATCAGTAGTAGAAGGTTCCATCTCATCAGCCATTAAACAAAGCAGTAGCGGACACAAAGGAGCGTCTGCATTGTCGACGGGGTAGCTGGCAGCAACTCAAGAGAGAGAGAACGAAACTCAGCTGAAACCCCCACTCCACGTCCACCCTCTCAACGAGAGGTGTTTCTGATTAATCTCCGTGGACCCCTCGCAAACCCCCCTACCTCATCCCTTTCTACTAGCGTTTGCTGCTGCTACTACCACTACTAGTTTTCTTCCTCGTTTCACCCTTCTTCGAGTCTACCACTCGGTTTTAGGTCTCTAAAAAATGTACGATTCTATGTGTGTACGTACCTATCAGACTAGGTGCTAAACTGAGTGCTAGAAAAGGAACGACTCGATGATGAGATGAGACAAAAACGGTCGGATTGATAGTAATCTCTTTTTCTCTTCTTCCCTTTTTTTTCCTTCTCTTTTCTTTTCTCTTGTTGTACGCGATATTACGCTTAGGAAGTATATCGTCGCAACATGCTCGGCAGAAAAATAAGAAAATAAAAAAATAAGAAAAAAAAGAAACGATAGGACGGATATCCAACGCGAATTGAATTGTTTTTGAAATACAAACGGGGCCGTGTTTACGCCTCGATAAAGAGATTGTAACGCGTGGCAAGGCTTCAACGTCGAGGATGATCTCTTTCCGGCTGATCAAAGCTGAACCAACGTGAAAAGGATGAGGAGAGAATAAAAGGAGCTAAGCTCTGCGATACTTCGTTCCGTTGAAAAAGATATCTGTTTACTCTATATAGAAAGCAAGGATAATGAAGTATCCCGAATGCCAATATGGATTATGTTCGATCGATTTTGATTCTTACGACGATAGATCATCAAACATTTCTTGTAAAACGAAATAGGTTCGAGGGTATCTTTTTTACGATGAAAAAGAAAAAAGAAATAGCATCGGATAGTTTGTACGAGATAACGAGTCATCAGTTTGCGTGGAAAATATTCTGTTTTATTAATATAAACAAAATTGTGTGTAACAACGAAAAAGAGAAAGAAAGAGGGAGAGTGGGAGAGAGAGAGAGAATGAGAGAAAATAGAGGAAACAGTGTTTCTTGAGAAGACGATAATTTATATCCGTTCACTCATCCACCCTCAACCACTTGAGCTCTCCCATATATTTTCCAGGAAAGTAAAAAAGCACAGTAGGCGTTCTCAACAACCCAGTCGATGCTTCTTCCAAGCGAATCGATCAACAACGTGCGCATAACTGCCACACGATTAGTATACCCTAGTCGTTCCCGCTTCGTCGAACTATGCGTTCAGAGAGACATGGGTTAGAAATTTGAGAAATAATTTGCGAAACAGGCATCTGCGGTATTCCCGTACACATACGCGTATATTTATTAAAGTTTATGTATATCGTACATACGCGGTTTCCCCTTTGTTCTAGAAAATTAATCATAAATTAATACCTTTTAGATATTTTTTACGATATATGAAATCGATCAAAATTAATTTCGATCTAACAATGACGAATATATAATACGAACAAATAATTCCTATTATTCTAGAGATTATTATGATTATATTTGACTCGTTATAATTCTTTTCCCAATGAAAATATCCTCTATGATATATTTTATATATAATAATATATATATATGTGTATGTGTGTGTGTGTATGTGTGCGCGTGTGTGTATATAAATATATGTTCTACACTCGATCCGGGAAAATGGAGCAATTCGAGCCGATTCGTGAGTGGCCAGAGCTTTTAAATACTCCACAGTTACCGCAAACTCTGTACGTCCGTATCCGTACGTATATCGCTGCGGTCTCGGGCTGACGTTCGCGAAAGGTCAGAGGTGAAAATATAAAATCGTGCGAGAGGTCACGATGCACTTCTTTTCAAAGATAATTTGATTGCGTCCGCGCGAGCGAGCTCGGCTTTTATGGCACGAAGCGAGGAAAAGATCGCGAAAGGATATCGAGAAAAAACGATTCAGAGAAAAAGAGACAGAAAATAAAAAGAAAGAAAGAAAGAAAGAAAGAAAGAAAAGAAGGAAGGAAAAAAGAAAAAAATAAAGACAGAAGGAAAAGCTGAAAAGAGAGGAAGAAAAAAAAGTAAAAGAGACTAAGGAAGGATTATAATGAAAGGAAGGATCCTTGGAAATTCAAATATCCCTCTTTCAATTTTGTTTGTCTCTTTAGTTAACGTTACGAGAGTGTTTGCTCTGCGATTCAAGAGAGAAAGCTTTTGCAATAAAGAGAAAGCTGCCTTTAACGATAAAATTCCATACGTTCTTCGACAAACGGGCCAAGCTGTAGCGTATCAAGATATTTTCCGATTCTTCGAAAATAACATCGAATTAAAGAAAATTATCCCCTTCCCTTCCCTTCCCTCTCCATGCCCTGATATAATCGATAAAGAATTTAAATAATTAAACGTTCGTAATCATCAATAAACAAAAGTAAAAATACGATTCCTAACTATATAATTGCAGCCAAAGTAAATGAGAATTGAAATAAATGAGCTTTTGTTATATTTTCAATGATCGGTATCAATGTTCAAAGATCAACACGAGATACCAATATAATTCCCTATCGGATATATATCGTGAGTAGTATACTGAATGCTTTTACAGGTGAACTTGCTGAGCTACAGAAATAAATAGAAAGCGAAGGAAAGAGAGATAGAGATAGAGAGAAAATCCGATAGCATCCCTCTATTTCAAGTCAAGAGATTTTAATGACTACACTACCAAATTCTATAACGTTGGTTGGCTTGGTTCAGGGTTATATTGCCAGTACTATACCGCTTTCATGATCGTGTTCGAATTTTAATGCGACGTTTCTGGCGACTTGCGCATAGTTCAGAAATCCACCCACGCTTAGAACGAACCAACTAACCAACCAACCAACGAACGAACGAACGAACGAATGAACATTTATCTTTTCTTCCTCTCTCTCTTTCTCTGTCTCTTTTACTTACACATACATACACAGGATACATACGTGTATAGTACGTACCATAAATATACGTGTTACCTTTGGTACCCATTTAAGTGCGATGAACGTCGTAAGCTTTACGATCGTCCTCAACCGAGAGCTACCGTTCGTTCTCTTGCGATATTACAAATCGTTTCGATTTTCCACCGGTCCTGGCTTCTACCTGTGTCACAAATATTTTCTACAAAATTCTTGCCGACACAACGTTGCTGCTAGCAGCTGGCCGTAAAAATTTCTTCCGTGAATTTTACTCGATTTTTATATTTTTATTTTCTTTTTCTTTTTTTTAGTTCATTCTTTTTCTCCTATCCTCTTGTACGTTCAAAGTATCAGAAGTATTCTACGTTGGATCTGGATGTGAATGTAAAAAGAGAGAGAGAGAGAGAGAGAGAAGGGGAGAACAATGGCATTGCTTTTCATTCTTGTACAATGCATCGAACTTCTTTCTTTTTCTTTTTTTTTTTTTTTTATTTGCGTCTGATATTATTTCATTCATTGTACGACGTTAATCGACCGTAAATCGCTTAGGTTGCATCCTGCACTTGGCTGCAGTTATCGGCTTGAGTAAAATTCAAGACTCGCGCAAGTAAGAGAAGTAATTAGTTCCTACCAAAGATTCGAGGCAATATTTTTCCTGGTCGATGAATTATTATATATATATATAAAAAGAAATAGAAATAATTTACATTCATTCGAGAATATACAATAACTCTTTTGTTCCCTTTCAAAATGCTCGAAGAAACGTGGATTTTACTCTATTGAAATTATATAATTCTATTATCCTTCCGTCGAACATTTTCTACTTATTAAACATTTAATGCACTCTCTCTCTCTTTCTCTCTCTTTCTTTCTTTCTTTCTTTCTCTCTATCATCAGATTTCAACTATGGAACAGAAATGACTATCCAGTGGAAAACCGTGCTAGTTCGCCCATTCCTAAAGACAATCTCTACTTCGCAAAGAGAACATCGGGGTCACCTTGTATGCAAATTAAACAACCCTACTCGTATTACGAAAGGAGTGGATCGTAAGGACATAGATGGTTGACCAACGTTGAGTATATAAATATTTAAAACGTTATTCGCGTTAAGTAACAATACAATATTCGATCGAATCTATTTACTAAAACAAAACGAAAAAATACAATGAAAAATAAAAGAAATGAAAAGGAAAGAAAATAAATGGAACATAAATTTTGGCATAATCGTAATATAGAGATAAAAATGGTTTCTAAAGAAAATTCCCGTACCATTTCTATATCCGAAAAGTATGAATTCATCGTACCCAATGGTATGTAAGAAAAGCACCGTCGATCAGAGAAGACGCTGAAAGGATCATAAAAAAGAAAACGTTGACACTGAAAAATTGCCTTCCGTACACACCTGAAAGACCGATTCTCGGCAGTATCTTTCAGAAAAGGGCGATCCATCCTGTATTAACTCTCGCGATGGACTCTCTACCTACGATGCGCATCGTCATTCGACTTCCACCCCCATCCGAACAAAAAAAAGGGTCCTGAACGGTCGTTAAAATAACAGAAGATAGAAAGAGAAAGAAAGATAGATGTATAGACTGAGGGGAAGGAAGAGGATCGACCTGCCGTTTATTCACTGCTTTCAAACGATTCAAGGGGGTCGAACAAAAACCATCGGGTTCTTGATGTCTCCTCTTGCCTGCGGCATACACACACACACACACATTATACATACAATTTTCACGTGCACATGCACATGCCCACATAGCAGCAGCATCGCTACGTGCAACCCCATTTGACATTGTATACTCTTCCGCAGGAAGGACACGTCCCGAACAATCAAATTCTACCAAGGGTTGAAATTCACCCTCTCTATGCGTTTGGCTCGTTGCACAATGCCGAACTACTGCATCTCCAGACAAAGTCAAGTGTAACCGTACTCTTTTTCTTTCTATAGATACCTCTCACTCGCGTTCACTCTTCGCAGGTAACGGTGACCCTCCTACAGTGGCTAGGACGAAGGAAGACGTACTTCAATCCTTGCTATCGAGAATAAAATAAAAATGCTTCAACCGATTCTCATTCAAATTCACCTGACTTTATGTATTCCAGTATCTACGCCATCATCATCATCATCATCATCATCATCTATCTCTCTCTTTCCCTCTTTTCTCTATTTTCCTCCCCCATTATCGTTATTGCAAACATCTCGTTACGTTTAACGATCACCTCCAGCTATAAATCTATCACTTCTCTATCTCTCTTTCTCTTTTTTGTTTTATTTTTATATTTTGTTTTTTCCTTGTTATATTCCCTTTTTTAACCTACTCGACCTACTTATACCCGATTTTTACTACTTACGTCTGACTAACGTTGGACATTCCTACTTTCGTCTGACCAATGTTGGACATTACTACTTACAATATTCTCCTAGATTTTTCCCACAGTAAGAAAGATTTATTTGCTCATTGACAGATCATCTAAGTTAAGTCCAGATAGCAAGCTTGCTATTTATAAAGTAATCCTAAAACCAAATTCAACTATGGGGAAATGCTGGAAACTCAAACATCGAAATTTTACAAAGACTCCAATAAAAAAAACTCTGCGATTAATTTATATTGCCTTATGGTATCTAACAAACGAAAGAATCCATAAAGACCTAAGAATGCATTTAGTAAAGGAAGAAATTGCAAACTTCAATGAATGGTACAAAATCCATTTAGATAATCATCCAAACCACTTAACAAAAAATCTACTGGAAAACGCAAATTTAGTACGCACACTAAAAAGATTCTACTCTTTGGATCTAGGAATAAGATTTCATTAGCTTATAATATAATTATTTTGTTACATTTATGTTTTTACTTTTTATACTTATTATTGTAACGTCTTTATCTATTTACAATTCATGTTAGCGTATTACATCAGCCAAATTTACTTATTAATTCTCTTTGAAAGTTGATTGCATATTCTTCTTTTCATAAAAAAAAAAGCATTTAACGATTTTGCCGTTACGTGAACCGAGCGTATATGAGCGTTACATTTTACCCATAGTCCTTTTACTCTTTATTTTTTTTAACATTCTACCGAGAGCCTGAGTGGTTCTCCTTATATCTCTATTTCTATCTCCATCTCTCTCTCTTTTTCTCTCTAACAGAAAAGCGAAAATCGCACTTCGATCATGTCGAACGATTAGCTCGGCCTCGGCCGAGACGGTTAAGGGCTCCATCCGAGAAAGTTAAATTAAATTCTCGCCACCGTATCGTTTTCCTTCTCCTTCTCATCCTCATTCTCCCCGACTCCCACTCTCTTTCTCTCTCTCTCTCTCTCTCTCTCTCTCTCTCTCTCTTCCTCCCTCTTTCTCTTTTACTCTTTCTCGAAGCATCCTTCTGAAATACGAGAGAACCCATTCTCGTAATCCTCGGATAATCTCGAGCCTATCGCGAGATTTTTATGGTTACGCGACCGCTGTGTAAACTTTACCTTGCATATCTATTATACGCTGGAAAAAAAAGGAAGACAATAGAAATGAGAAAAATAGTTTGAAAGAAAAACAACTTCGACTTCGTTGATTTTTACTGAAAAATATATTTTCCTGTCGCGTAGATTATTATTATTATAGTCGATAATCCATTTAATCAAAATTTAAACCCATACGATAAATGCTTGAAAAAACAAAAACTGCTCTACTGGTTCTGACGTAACAGTTATTTTTGGACTTTTAACTTTTCTGTTCTAAAAAAAATAAAATAAAAAAAAAAGGAAACCAGTTATAAATTCGCCGCAAACTTTTACTCCATATATTTATGTATAAATAAAAAATATTTACTTTTTTTCGTAGATGAGGGGGAAAAAAGTTTTTAGTTGGACAGTAACATTTATTTTGCTTTGAAAAAGTTTAAGTACTTTAGAACAAATTTACCGTTTAGTATTACATAGGTAAAAGTATACGTAAAAGAAATACAATGGAATAATTGGATAAAAACTACGAGTTAAATATTCGTCATAAATAATGATAAATAAGTGAAAAAATAGTAAACATTTTTATAATATTACTTAAAAATATCTGTTAAGAAATATAACGTTTCTTTCAAAGCTAATATTAATCGAATATAAAATAATTATTATAAAATAATTATATTTAAAGGACGTTAATGTGCTAAGTTGAAACATAAAAAGAATATAATTTAAAAGTATTAAGCTTATAAAATAACTTTTAAATAAATATATATAGATAATAATTTACAATTTCATTCAAGCCCTGTGTATGATCAAACTTGCACGCGTAATTACATCGAATTCGTGAGATCTGTTTTTAAATCTGGTCCCTTAAGAGGCTTATTTATTTCGAAACGTATAATAAAATTGCATGGGAAACGATTCGAATTTCGATAATTCGATAGAATATGAGAGTGTGGGTAATTGAGAGAGAGAGAGAGAAAGATTGGGCAGACATTACGAAGCTTCAGATCAATACAAACGAGTTTTTCGATAAACGAAAGCTAAGTAAAAACGAGAGAAGAAGAAACGGATAATAGGTAAGACGAGATGTGATAGAAACGAGCCACCATTCGCGAAAAGAAAATATAACGAAGTACGTTTCGAATGGGATCTAACAAAGTCTATAAAGAGACGCAGATATCGAAGTAAAACGAGAATACTGAGGAAAGGAAAGACAAAAGTAAAAGGAAAAGGGACAGGAAGAGGTACGTAAAAGGTAAAAACGAATGAAGGAAGTGAAGAAGAAGAAATAAATTCATACATTTGTAAAAGAAAAAGATACATAGTTTTTAAATTATAAAGAAGAAATATATATATATATATATTTAAATAAAAAAATATCCGAGGTATTAGGGAAGAAAATTCGACGAAACATTTTTCTGAAATTCATTATCCATCTAAGATTCCAATATTTGAAAGACCTCTCTCTCTCTCTCCCCACTTAGTAACATTCGATAGATAAAATGAAATTCTAACCGGAAGAAAATTCTAACTCGTCTCTACGGCGAAATAAAAAGAGATGGAAAAAAGAAAGAAACGAGACATGGTGGAAATCGGAAAAGCGAGTTGAAGGGACGGAGGAAAGAGAAGGCAAAGGTCACGCGGACATTATCCTCGGCCAGGATTCCGACGACGACGACAACGACAACGACGATGAACGTAGAAATGTGTATGTATGTATATACGTACGTACCTACGTATGTATATGTGTATGAATGTATGTGCGTGCGTTCGCAAGAACGTATATACATGTCGAGCAGCACATATAGATGTTCAGGTATGAGAGTGTATGAGAGAGAAACACGAGCTCGATATTTCACCCCTGAAACCGTGTAACCCCTGGACGGAATGTACAGTAGCAATGGCCTCATGTATATCACTTCCAGCCTTAACCACTAGCCACCCACCTAACCCACCCTCTTCCTAGTGGTTGTGGAGATGCTCGCTGACCGTGACGGGTTTTACGCTACGTGACTGTTATCCTTATGGCCGAAAATATGTGAATAAGACCGTCTATTGTGATACCGAAATTGTTGTTGTCCACATTGTAGTAATTCTTCTATTTTCTTTTTTCTCTTTCCTTCCCCTATCATTCCCGTTGTTCCCACGTAACGAGAAAAAATCACCGGAGTTTTCTTTCTTTAGCTCCACCCTCTTCAACCCCCCTTACTCCCCAACAGAAATGTCGAGACTGGAAATTAACTTTCGCTCGACTATGCTTTGATATCACGATTGCATGCTTGCCGAGCGAACTCTTACGCTCTCGTATGTTTGCGTTTTTCGTTTGTTTCCTACATACACCCTCTCCACCCCCCACTGTACCTACCCCCATATTTTCTCGATATATAGAGCTTACCCTCCTATAAACGCGCGCGATGGAGTTTGTTTTTGTTATTGGAAAAATAGTCGAGCCAATATTAGCTTCGTTTTCGATTAGATCGTAGACCGCTTAGAAAAACAGTACAAGTGTTTGTCGGACGGGAAAAATCGATTCCTCCTGAGGCCAAACGAATTCTTTTTAACTTCTACAGACGAACAAATGAGACAAACGTACTACTACCTCCTATCTATCAACAGTATATACACGTTAACGTGTCTACCTGTATTTGAAGACAAATTTACTTTTAAGAACTAAATTATTAACACTCACTCATCACTTCTTTTATATATTATTTTCTTCCAAACAAAATTTCTATATTTTTTATGAACAATACCAACAAAAACACTCCCACGTATTCTTCAACTACAATTATAAATGATTGGATCAGCAATTTCACCAATTCTAAAAAAACAAAAAAAGGGAAAAAACGAATTGAAGACGTAAAAACGTATAGGAAGAAAGTCGAAAGAAGAAAAGTTAAGAGGCTTTATAGGAAACACTCGGTCCGAAAGGAAGGATCTCGGATATTCCGTATCGTGGCTCTTCCGAGCACGTTTGAATAATAGAGTCACGCTAGTCGAAGGTCGAGTACTCTTCGGTACCCTTTTCCGAGTACACGACTAGTCGGTTGATAGTTGTGAATAACGATGCCCAAGGGATGAGGAAAACCCTTGTTGGTCCTACCCGACTACTTGGATCACCAGCCGTCCCTCACCATCAACGTCCTATCTTCTGTATCCCACGGACACAACTACAACTTGTATTAGAACATACCACATCACACCACACCACACTACACCATACCACACATGCACAAACTTACTTCTCGTTTTCCTTTGATTCATCTTCACGGAATAGAATACTTTTCCAAAATTATATTGATTATTTCCTTCGATCCCAAAACATAGATACAACTTTTTTCTTTTACATTTGACGGTAATGAAAAAAAAAAGACTTTCGAAGAAAACACGAGAAATTTCGTTGAAAGAAACGTATCCGAGGAGTTTGTAAGTAAAAGTTACTTACGAAACTAGTGATACAGTCCAGGAGGTTCGCGAGAGTTATTTTCCTACATTTTTCCACCGTCTATCCTTGTCGACGATGATTAAACCGGGAGAACAAAAATTTCGATGTTTTCGCTCTTAAACCTGTTTACTCGCTTTTATTTTCACACCACCAGTTTTAACCACTATCATCCTGATCCTTTAGACATATGTACGTACATATATATATAAAGATAGTTTCAATCCTCGTACGAGGAACCAACGTTTCTTCGAGCAAGTAAATATTTGAAAAAGGTCTTTCCTAGGTAAAAAGGTTCTGTTTCGTAGGAAAAGAATTAGGAAGTATCTACTAGAGTTGAGTGCATCTACAAGCAAAAGGGAGAGAGAGAAAGAGAGAAAAAATAAGGATTCTATGGGTATTGAAAATATGCTTAGCGAGGGGCATTTTATTTTCCCTCGATTCTACGATTGCGTCTTAAAGATTTATAAAGGATTTTAGATTCTTGGAATTGTTCCTCCATATTGTAATAATCTACCTCTTTCTCTCTCTCTCTTTCTCTCTCTCTCTATTCCTCTCTTTTTCCCTTTATTTATTTCTATCAAATTTAAAGAAGATTTCCACGAGGATTACAAACCCGGGGTATCTACTTTAAATGTAGATACATACGTAAATAAATGTTATCCGTTAAGCAGAACATTTTCCACAGTCTTTATTTAATTTCTCTTTTAAAATCTAGTTGGTTATTTTTGTTGTTTATGGGGTGGGGTAGGGGAGAAAAAGAAGAAGAAAGAAAAGAAAAGCTGAGAAGTAATAAAAATATATCAACGTAAATTTCATGATCTTCTTAGCTACGAACACACAGATCGGATGAGCTTTTCTGCCACCCGTAAACTTCCTTCCGAATGGATCGACGCAAGTAATCTCTGTTAATTTATAGCCGACGTGTTATAATGCGGCATAATTTGTAATTAAGTGCCGTACGAGAATAGTCGTGGAGAGGGAGTAGGACAGGAAGGTAAGGGGATAGTGGTGGAGGAAGACTAGGTGAACGTTATGGACCGCCATAAATGTAAAACGCGTCGAGTATCAACGTAATTTGATTTCACCGTCGGGCAAGCTCGCGTCACACTCACGTTAGCGCTTTCGGTCGGGAATAACGAGTCAACGATTTTATTAAAAGGGGCTAGTGTCGTTCCAGCTGCGACCGTTTATCCCTTCGCTTGATTACAATGTTCTCTATTATAATTTTCATAAAAAAGAAAAAAGAAAGGAAAGAATGAAAAGAAAAGAAAAAAATGAAAAGGACGAACGCGTTATACATCGTGTATTGTATTACAATCCTTCATTGTCCTACATAGGTGAAAATAACAATTTCATTAGGAAATAAAACTCGTCCGAAACGAGTAATTAATTTTCCGATGGTACTTCTATTTTACGCGTTAAAATGCTACTAAAAAATTTAAGATTTAATTTTGCGCCATCACGAGTAAACAAAATTTTCAATTCATAATTTTATACTCCCTTCTTCCTCTCTCTCTCATCTTTATTTTACTCTTTTTTTTTTCTAGGCTAAAATTCCTTTCCACAGCTGCGCCATCGGTTTCATAAATACGTCGAAGGCTTTGTGTCGAGGGTGATGAAAAAAGGCGGAGAGATAGGAACGGCGTGGAGCTCGTAACAACACGACTGATATAGAGCCTTGAGAAAGATAGTAGAAGAAGAAGAAGAAGAAGAAGAAGAAGAACAGGGGTTTGGGATAAAGAAATGTATTCGTCGGTCGAGGTTACGAACTTTCGCTCGATTTAACGTACCTAGCGTCTACCTATTTTCCTACTATTTTTATTCTTTCTTTCGGGCTTTCTCTCAACCTGACTACTAAATATATATTACGATTACATGAAGAAGGGGAGGATAGATGTAGAGGGAATAATCCTACAAAGTATGAAAGTGAGAGAAGATAAAAGAAGATGAAAACAAAAATTAGCGAAAGAGTAACGAACGAACGAAATAAAGAAACTCCCATAAAAAAAACGTGGGAAAAAATCTTGTATATTAAATAAGTAAACCAAAAAAAAACAGAAAGAAAGAAAGAAAAAAAGAAAATAGTCGATTGTAAAATATAAATGAAAAGGTAGGTAGACCCTGTGCATGGGGGACAAAAGCGGTACTCATTGTTGGAGAAAAGGGAATGAATGTGGAGATAAAGAAGAGCGGGGTTGTAGACGAAAATACGAAAAAGGGAGGAGAGAGGGAGGTAGCAAAGCCACTGGATTGTCGGACGTTACGTGTGTTTGGTCGGAAGAGACAAAAGGGGATACGAGTAGAAAGAGAAAGGGAATGTTAGAGTCACTGTACGACAGATAACGCAGAGACATGGAAAAAGGGATAAGAGATGTGAAAGAGGAAGAAGAGAGAAAGAGAATGAGGATGAGGACTGAGTATGAGGATAAGGGGGTAGAGAATAGGGGAGGGGAGGGGTAGCGTAGAGGGTAGAAGGAAAGAGGAAAGCTTAACAATGCCCGCAGGGCAACGTTGTCGTACGTAAAGAGGAAAAATATGGAAGAGTGGAAGAGTAAAATGAACCTAGAAGAAAAAGATATATAGTAAGATAGAGAATATAAGAAAACTACTACTGGACTATTATGTACGTACTATTAGTACTAGTACTAGACGAAGAAAAACTTAAGGAGGATGGGAGAAAAATAAAAAAAAAAGAAACGTTGTGGCAAAACTATCGTTGGTTAGTTGGTTACCCTCTAAGGCACTGTTTAACGCGTACGTGGGATACAGGTAAAGTTGAAGGAACCTTTTTTTTTCGCATGTAAAGTAGGTAGGATACAAAGAAATAAAAGATAGATAAAAGATGGTTGAGGAAGAAACGAACGGCCATTTTCTTTGCCGACGCCTTCGTCGCCCTCGGCACTCAGCCAGCAACCAGCCAACCAGCCAACCAACGTGACATTTTTCTAGCACACCATTCGTACTTTCTCTTCCCCCCCCCCCCTATTCTTTCGTAATTTCGGACTAGGTAGAAAATTATACCGACACCTTTTCTTACAAGTATTATTATATTATTCCGTTGATAGGGATTATCTGAGAAAATGAGAAAATGGAGTGATGAAGTTAGAGTTACGTTTTCTTATTCTAACGAATAAATATAAGAAGAAAAGGTAGAAATATATGTATATGAGAAAAAAACATATCTACATAGGTAAGTATAATAGTATATAGTAGTATAGTAGTTAAGTGGGAAAAGGTTAGTATCGGAAGGGGTGAATAGAACTTGGACGCCTCTCGAACGTGTTTCGCGCTTATTCCACGACTTCGAAAGGAGTCCCTTTAATGGATTTCCTTTGCCACCGAGACGCCACTTTCCGAGGAAATATTTCCTCGTTTAACTTGTTCGCCGGGAGAAAGAGAGTTATCGTGGCTATATATATATATATACATATATACAAGGTGTATATACTTACACCAAGAAAGAAGAAGAAACTGTGTAAGAGTAAGCCCAAAGAACTTGAAACCGCCTAAACCGAACTACGAAGATCTCTACCAGGTGTTAAAGATGGTAGTTTTATAGGAAAGGGTTTTTGGGTTTATTGAAATAAGCAAAAGGAGACCAATAAGAATGATCTATTTCTTCTGATTTAGTTTTTACAATTTCTCTTCCATCAACTATTATATTCTTTTATTTTGTTTTTGTTCATAAAATATACGACGATATCGTTTGAGAGTGGGAAGGAATCGTCATGCTCGAGATATTATAATTACGTTTAGATAATCTTTCGACGGGTGATTAAGTTCATAAAAAAGTCGACGACCGGCTTATCTGAATCTACTCAGGTTCGCGAAAAAATTCAAGTCGCAGCAGCAGCACGAGATTAGAGGTAACGTGACGGAGGAGTTAGACGACTGTGATCGTATAAGAACGATTTTCATCGTCCTAACGAGGTCGGGTCACGCAGGTAAAAATAAAATCGTCTTAAAGTTTCAAAAAAAAAAAAGAAATAAAGTAATAAGAAAGAAAAGAAAAAGAAAAGAGGATAGAATGATGATCTTTTCTACGTCAAATCTTTCTGTAGCTGTTATTACCTGGAAGGAAAAAATCAGTCAAGCTGATAGAAATCGACACATTTGATTGGTTACTATTACAAAAAAAAAAAAAATGAAAAAAAATAGAATCGCATGGATTTTTCCCCATTCCACGTAGCAACTCTCCCATCAACGCATTCTTTTCTTTCTTGTTTTTTTTTCTTCTTATTCTCTTATGGTAACTTTAACGTTTGCATTTTTCTTGTTACAAAATCCAACCGCAAACTTGTAAACCAACGTTAAAAAGAAAATAAAAAATCCCATACAGTTTGCGCAAAATCCTCGCTATTTTCGAGATTGGAAAATATTGCCCGTTCCCGAGTTAATTGGACGTGATTTCATTTTTCTCCATTTTATGATTTTATCGGACAGAAGGAAGAAAGAAAAAGAGAGAGAGAGAGAGAGAGAGAGGAGAAGAGATGAGAGAAAGTTACGAGTTTGATCTGTTCACGGAAGTAAAATATTGATAAAACGATTGCATCGGACAAAAATGAAATTTAGAAAAATTTCTCATCTTTCTGAAAACGATTCTACGTATTCGATTTAAAGAGAAAAAGAAAAAAAGGATAGATATTCTTGATATGATTCTTGAATATCGCGCTATACTATCCCTTTTTCTCATTTCGCTCTTTTAGTTTTATCGAAAAAAGTAAAAAATAAAAAAAAGAATAAAAAGAACAAGGAGTTTAATTAATTTAACAATTTCTCGCAATATAAATATGAAATGTTTATAAAAGTAAAAATTGTTATAATTATTATATATATAAACTCCTATATATGAGAAGTAAATAAGGATCTATTACGAGGAAACCCAAAGTCACCGGAAGTGGCGTTATCGGTCACGCAAAAAGTATTCGTTTACGGTTTTGCGGTTAGTTCCCATCTGGGTTTCTGTTCTATGTCCTCCGAGGAAAGAAGTAACTCAATTCTTTTAAAATAAAGATATAAAAATATCATGCTACAACATCTTTCAAATGGAAATATCCTAAAAATGAAAACAACTAAGAATATTACTTATTTTTAACTCTACTCAAATATATGTAATAATTAAAACACAAACAAACAATTACGATGAAACAAACTACAAATTCTTGAAAAATATATATTTCTCTCTTCTCGTTGGAATTTCGTTTATATTTTAAAATATGATTCTTAAGGAAAAAAATTAAATAAAATAAATAAATAAATAAAAAACATAAAATGCTTAGAACAGAAAAAAAAACTTGGAGAAAATCTCATCGAACGTGAGAGAAGGGTAGGAAGAGAGGTACTGGAAAAAGAGAGAAAGAGAGAGAGAGAGAAAGAGGACCCTGTTCGAGTTCTCTGTTATTTCGCATGCTAGCCGCGCATGCGACGCAATAAATTTCAGACTACGATCGTTCGAGGGTGTAGTTTTAATGATCGCGCGGATCGTTCCTCAGCCATTTGAGCATTCACGAAGCACCACCGTCGATATTGAAGCCGCTGATCGATTAGACGTAGGATGCTTTACGACGTTACGCCTCTCTCTCCCTCTCTCACTCATTCTCTCTCTCTCTCTTTCTTTCTCTGTTCATTCCCCCATTTTCTATCTAAGCCAGTAAATATCTCCGGTAATTTTATTATTTGCCGCAAAATA
The DNA here is from genome assembly GCA_023678845.1 of Mischocyttarus mexicanus. Classification (NCBI taxonomy): domain Eukaryota; kingdom Metazoa; phylum Arthropoda; class Insecta; order Hymenoptera; family Vespidae; genus Mischocyttarus; species Mischocyttarus mexicanus. The sequence goes on from JACGTP010000009.1 coordinate 1,448,821, forward strand.
GGAATGACTCGATGTGTTCGATATTTCACCCTCCAAATGTGTTCAACTCGTAATCGTATCGAAACAACTTCCCCCCTCCTCGTATTCCGATGAATCGTTTCCTATTCTACCGACTTTATCTCTAAAATTCTATTTTCCCTTCTTTTTATTTCTATTCTTTTCCATCTCGTATTACACCATTTCTTTTTGCAAAAAAAAATAAATAAATAAATAAATAGAGAGAGAGAGAGAATAAAGATAATTACATTTTAACTACAATCCGTAAATAGTATTTCGTAGGATTACTTCTTATTCTTTTGTTTCGTTAGTTTAAAACATTCGATTAAACTTTGGTAAAAAGTTTTAAATGATATTTTTTATTTTCCTTTTTAGAATGTAACCAACGTAGTGGACAAAATAAATCATCAATCGTTGCTGTCAGAAAATTCTTTCTTCCTTCGTTCTTTCCTTTCTTTCATTCGAAAAAGAACGAGGGTTCCATCGTGGAAAGAAACAACGTGATTATTGCAAAAGATACCGAACTGCAAGAAACAGCAAAAGTAAGAATACGGAAGACAAAAGATGAAGACAAAGTTTACGCCAAGTCACTATATCTAACGTTTCATCCTCTCTCTCTCTCACTTTAACTCCTAACGGAGTTTCATACATCCCTCTTCGGTCTCTCACTGCAAGCGAGAAGTCGCTTCACAGTTCGTAAAAGTGAACGCACATAAAAGTATGCACCTTGAATGCATAAGACGACCGAATAAAGTTCGTCTTTGAAATACTTTGTACTACTTTTCAGTCTCTTTCTTACTTTATCGCTTAAATTGTAAAATACACACGTACATACATCAAACGTAATATTGAAATTATTATGAAAATAAATATTCCAATATGTATATATAATCATTATATATTATTTTTTGTTGTATATTATATATATATAAATAAATGTTTGTAAGTATGTATTTTAAATATCCGTAAACTATTAATCCGATTGCAATGAAATTTTGACGAGTTTTTTTTCATATGTTAAATTAAATAACCATATAAGTATAATCAGTTTACAATGAGTCTTTCCGGTGCTTTTTATTAATTAGCAATAAAATATATTATATTAATTATTATTATATTATATAATTATATTATTATTGTTTGATGTATCTGAAATTTTTTACAAAGGGTGGATTATATTCTTAAGAACTAAATTAAAGTGAACAACTTTTAAAGTAAACATTTATAAACACATGTATAGGTAAGCGTGTATCGAATTTCCAACATTTCTTCGGATCGATTCGAACATTTTTCTCTTATTCGATAGGTCGAAGACAATAGCAGTAGATTCGTATATATCTAATATATATATAGTTACGAGTTTCTACGACGATTTCCACTGCTGTCAATCGACTTGCAAGTTGTTGGAAAACGTGAGAAGGGACTACGAGTCTATCGACGATTCCTAGATCTCGAATTCTTGTCTTTGTTTTTTGTCTACATCTTTGTTTCTTCTTTTTATTTCTTTCCTTTTTATTCAGAAAAATTGACAATTTTTTTTACGACACGTTACGACCGAAAAGATACGTACTCGATTTCGAATATATTCAAATGCCATATTATTGTTACTTATATTTGAAATAAAAAAAAAATATGGATAACTATAGTCTTTACTCAATAGTCGTCATTTCCACGCCACGAATATGCAATATCCGCATGCGTACGCAAAGATGCATATCTTCATGCAAGAGACTGCTGTATGATCGAGAACGAAATCCTGGATAAGTACTATGTGATACATATTTATGAGCTGATCCCGCGAGTCATAAATGTCGCAACGATGTTGCTGCATCTTCTTCATCTTCCTCTTCTACTTTTTTCTTTTTTATTTTTCCCCCCGTAAAACTCATATTTTTGAAAGATGTTAACGAATGATTTGGATTCGTCGACGTAATGATTTTTTCTGCAACAACAACAAAATCTCTCTCTCTCTTTCTCGAGAAAAAAAATGGAAAGCTCACGTAACGTTCATTAATTATTTTTCTTTTCTAAAAGGTTGTGTGTTATAGGTAAAGTTTATTTTTATTTCCAAATCCACGTGGGTTAAAGGATGAAAAATGATTGAAGAAAAAGAAGGATGCATCTTTGTGGGACCGGAGACAGGATCCTTTTTCTACGTGGTTGTATACTTGTATCCGTTTTCTCGAAGCCACAACGTCGTGTACCACCAAAGCACACCATCGATCGATCCTTCTTCTATTCGTGCCGCCCATATTTTGCACAATGCACTTTGACTTTTATATATCGACGATATTACCGATTCGAGAAAAGCGTCGATGCACTTTGGATTCTAAATCTATGCATAGGACATATAGGAGTTAGGTACTTCGTCGTTGTATACAATATTTATATGTCGAATTAAAAAAAGATAAAAGAAAATATAAGATTAATTTGTATATATAAAATAATTGATAAATAGAAGAAAAATAAAATCAAAATTAAATAACTAGCGTTCTTTTTATTCTTATTTCGTAATATTATTTAATTTAAATAAAAACATCATGAAATATATTATTTCAAAATTTCTAAGAGGAAACGATTCCATCCGAGATGTTTATTGTGCGATTTAAAATTAAATAAAAAAGAAAAACAAAAATAGTAAAAAAACTAAAACAAAATAATATCTAAAAGTTGCGAATACAAGTTCTTCGGAAGAAACACCTAGTAGTAGTATCGAGAGAAATAAAAACTTTTCGAATGATTGAAAATCTATGGGGAGGGGGATAACAGCAAATGTAGCGATGAATATTAAATAATATTCCTGTATACTACTAGATTGCCGAGTTACTCGGTTGCTTGTCATTGTGGTGGATGATAACGGGAACTCGAACACTCCCGAGCACTTCCGTCAGTTTCCATGAATAATTCGTATTTTTTTTCTAGCGCCGTGGAAAACAACCACCTGTCAATTTAACGACCGATAGCTAAAACCTTCCACGCTCCACCGATGCGAACATCGAACCAACGAACAAAGATGTACCTTATCTTTCAACTTCTTTTTCTATTATTTCTTCTTCTTCTTCTTCTTCTAGGATATTGAAAAAGTAAGAAGCATGTGAATCAAACAGACAGACAGAAACAATGACGTACATTGTGTACAATAAAAATGTTGAAGAAAGAATCTCGTATGATCATGGACAAACGTAAAATTGAAAAGAATGAAATAGTAAGAAAGTAGACAGGAGGTGAAAATACACGAATACTGCAAAAGAGAGGATCAAATAAAAAAGAGTACAAAGAAGATCAGAGAGATGACAGAGGGATAATATTCATTCAACCGTGTGTCTAGGAAAGCTCTGTGGAAGGTAAGGTAAATGTACGGAAGAGTAAGAGAGTTGATAGTAAAGAAGAAGAAGAAGAAAAAGAAGAAAAATGGTGGAAAGAAATTTTCTGGATGGGGTTCCTCGCTCTCCGTCGTTTTCATCGATGATCTCCGTGTCGTTGTCATGGACACTATACAACACTTACACCATGGACAAATGGTTATATATGTTCGCTTGTCAACGGTACCCGATAAATACCGTAAGGAAAAATATTTATTCGACCGCGATGAAGGAGGAGAAGCTTGTCTGGTTACGCCCAGTCCCCTTTACAAACTTTTTATTCAACTTTCCATGCATAGACGGGAGAGCCTTTAAAAATATCCACCTCTTTTCGTTTCATCCCCTTCTGACAATTTATTCCCTTCTTTCTCACTCTCTCATTTTATCTCATTCCTTCCTCTACTTGGTAGGAAGACACGCAACCTTTTTCGAATTCATAAAAGGAACATCGAAGGACGAAAGCTAGCATTTTTCGAGCATCGATCGCACTCGAAATCGGGTAGCATCGAGAGGGTTGGAAAGGGTCGTGGAACGGTGAGACCTTTCAAGAGGGATCGAACGAGATTCGAACGACTCTCGCTCGCGGTTTTCGCAAAATAGAACGGAATACGGGGTAAAATATAGAAAATTGACGGTTAGCTAGATATACAGAGTGATTCTGCAAAACTCCCACAACCACCACCACCACCACTACCATCACCACCGTTAGTTCCTCTCTGAAGTCGAGTATTCTGAAGGGATGCCAAATGCATTGGGCATACCTTTTATATCAACCTATATGTATAGCTCTCACGTGGTACTATTCGATAGTAGATATTATTCCACCAAAGTGAAGGAGTACCTCTTTACGAGAAATAAGCTCTCGCCTATATAACTCGCGTTTCTATTTAATGAAATATTCTCATCGAGGATATATACCTAAGTGTATAAATGCACGAAAAACGGATTCGTCGATATACCGTCAGGAAAGAAGGTTTCTATTTCTCTCTCTCTCTCTAACTTTCCTTATCTTTCTCTTTCTATCACCGAGTTTCCACGATCTTCCAATTTTCTTTCATCTTCCAAGTTGAACGACTTTATGAATTAACGAAGTATTTAATCACGTTGAGTACCGTGGTCTAGAAAAGGAAAAAATAAGAATAAGAGAGAGAGAGAGAGGAATTTTCATTTTTACAGTAAGAAAAGTAAGACGTATACCTCGATGGTGTACCAAGCAGAGAAATAGAAAGAGAAAAAAGAAAAAGGGTAAAATACGTAGCTAAGCTGCTAAAGTTACGAGCGTTTTTGGTTCCACCATTCTCGGATACTGGCGTAATTTCGAAAAATATATGACCCTCGGTTAGACTTAGTACAGTTTACTCTATTTATCTCTTACTTTTTCTCTTTTTCTCTTTTTCATCTCTTTCTCTCTCTCTCTCTATCTATCTATCTTTCTTTCGCAAGTTACACCCCAACATCCCTTTCCAGTATTTCCGATACGAAGTTTCGTTTCGCGTACGCGTTCATCGCGCTTGAGAAGAAAAGTTGTAGAAAAGAGAGGAAAATAAATTGGGGAGTTCAGTACGACTGGAGCTTCGGTCGATTTGATTTCGATCCTGGAAATGGGTAAGGAGTACTTCAGTCTCGCGTTAATTACCGCCAGTTTCGGCATTTCACTGCTCTTTAAGTACTACCTAGAGATTAAAGTGGCCCGAGTATATATAGCTGAGGGTAAGAGAAAGACAGAGACAGAATGAGAGAGAGAGAAAGAGAGAAAAAGAGAAGAGAAAAATATGCTCATACCCTTCTAGTTGTTCACAATTTATTAATAATCCTACAGCATATAGTGTGTTGAGATTACTTACACAGATGTGTGCACTTCTTCTTCTTTTTCTACTTCTTCTTGCACGGACCACCCTCGTTGAATTCGAATCTGTAAGCAGAATAAAAAAGGAAAAGATAATAAATTGAAGTAACACGAAATGGATCAATTTAAATTAAATTTAATAAAATGTCTGTGTGTGGGAAAAATTATCGAGATAATTTGGAAAGATATATTAATATAGAAAATGAATTTTCTTTGATAATATCTCGTATATACTACTATGAAATTATTGTAATATTATAATTAATATTACATTATATGTGTGATATATACATATATTTTAAAGGAAAGATGTATTCCTATCTTTTATCTCGCGATCGTTGTTAATAATTTTACGTTATATTTTATGGGAAATTTACGACGGTAGAATAACTTTGTGTTTCCACTTGCGTGAACGATTCGTGTGGTGAATCTAATTAAAATGGAAAATACATAAATCAAAGAACAACAAAAAATTGAATCGATTAAATTTCCTTTTTTATTTATTTATATTTTGTAAACGTGCGTTGTGAAAGGAAATTACATTTTTATCGAATTTCGAAAATTCTTTAAAGAAGAAAAAATAGATAGAGAGAGAGATAAATAAAAGGAACGAAATAAAAGCAAACTTTTTCAATTGAGCAAAATCCTTTTGAAGATAATCGGCGTATATGAAGGAACGAATGAACGAACGATAGAAGAAACCGACTGTACCTGAAATCCGCTCAACAGAAATCTTTCCCCGTTGGAATATTTAACGACCAAGTGAATTACGAGGAAGGAACCAAGCAACGATGGTAGTGGTAATGATGGTAGTAGCCCAAGCTATGCTACTAGCTTAGAATAAGGCAATGAACATTGGAGAGAAAATCGTCTCTTAAAGAAGATGAAAATTTCAAAGTTCCTAGAGAGTCACTTAAAAAACACTTTAATGGTGCAAGTAAAAGCACACGATGAATAACTTCAATAAATAATAGAACGGAAACCTTGCTATTTCTTCTCCTCGTGTAAGATTACGATAAAAGATCAACTAATAACAATTCAATCTTATCCTCGTATCATCTATTTAAATGAAACGATTATCTCTTTTATCGTTAAATCCATAGGAAAAATAATTTCCATTTTATGAAAACCAATTATATAAGAACAACTTTAATATATTTTCACGAAACTACGTCAAAAAGGGTATTCAAGAATTATTTATGATTAAAATAACAAAATTGAATTCAATAAGAAACTAATTATAGCTATAATAATATCTAGGAAGAAAAGATGTTACACTTGAACAAAGTAGAAATATGACAGTGGAAACGATATTTAAAGGGAAGTTCTCAGGTGAGTAGACAGAACGATGCACGCGAAATTCATTTCGCTCATTCATTATGAATTTTAATACCTACCGCTTGCGACGGAAATCCATCATAAATTAAATCCCCTCTTGGTTGGTACCTGGGCTGAGAGGGCAAAGAGAGAGGGGGGAGGTTTGAGAGGCTAAAAGAACGAATTGTGTATATACATAAATATATATGTATGTGTATATGTATCAGTGAGATGGAAAGAGAAAAGTTATATATATCGATATGTTGGCCGTTTCCGATACGATGTTGTAGACTCGAATAAAATTGCAAAACGGCGGTCTGTCACGCTTGACAGATTTTTTCGAGTTACAGGAAACTTGCAATCGATGTTCAACCAATGTATATTTAACGAAACGAGAATGCCATCTACTATCGCAGTAGTATTTTTCCGTTTCCCTATTTGTAACACCCCCCGTGGGAAAGAAATTAAAAACTTGCCGAGCGCTTTTTTCTACGACTTTCATTCGGCAAATCGAAAAAGTAATTGGGAACCGTAGTGCCACCAACGACGTCGACGGCCAACCGTTTTTTACCCTCTTTTCTATTTTTCTTCCTCTTTATTTCTTTTTTTTTATTTTTCTTTCTTTCTTCTTCTTCTTCTCTCCATTTTATTTTTCATTACCACCAGAGCGGATAATATTCTGTCGGAACGTTTTACATTGTACAAAATGAATCGGTACTTTTAGAATACGTCAAAATTATCGACCAAATAAATCCCCCTTAACAAATATTCTTAAAAAGAAAAAAGAAAGAACAATATAACAAGAATTTATATTTAATTATTAAACTAATTGTAATCATTAATTTAATTGTAAGTAAAGCTTTGTAATCGATGCTCTTATCAAACAATGGAGCTGTTACAGCTACTGCTGTTTAGAAGGAAAATTCATCGCGTTAAGAAAATACCTTTTAACTCTTCGTATCAAAGGGTGTCTCTCTCTCTCTCTTTCTCTCGAAATAAAGGAAAGGTAAGGGAAACTCTGACGCGCGTAGAAACGTTCACTCATTCACTCCCTTTATTTCTCTCATTTCTGTAGTTGGTGAAACAAAAAATAACCGGAAATTCGTAGCTAGAATCGTTGGTAGTAACGCTTAGGGTTTTGCCTTCTCCTCTTCGTTGGTTCACTGGTTATAACACAGACTGGTAAAGGCTGGTAACCTCCACGTGTTTACGCACTGTGACGTTCGCACACTCCACACGTCGTAAATATATCCCACGAGAGCTACCAGAAGAGCAAGAGAGAGAGAGAGAGAGAGAGCGAGATGGAGTAAGAGAAAAAGAAAAATTAAAAGGTGCCACTATCCAGTTTTCCCGTCGTTTTCTTCACGATACCTCACTCGCTCCTTGGCAAACTTTATGTATTTTGCCTCACCCTTCCTCCCTTCCTCTTCCTACCTTTAATTACACGCGTTACTTACGCTCGTTAATTAGCCCCGCGGACGGGAATTAGAAAAACGGGAAAGGTGGATGCGAGACATTGTAAGTGGGTACTTGTGCGTCGAGCGCTAACCTTCTCTCTTCAACAAATTTTCCTTCTTTCTCTACCACCCTTTCCTTTTTCTTTCTCTTTCTGTATGTATATGTGTGTGTGTGTATGTGTATTTTCTTTTTACTTGTTTTTTTTCCATCTTTTCTTTCGACTCGAAGCCGGAATATTTCGTTAACCCAGTTTCCCGAGACTAATTGGCAAGCCAATCCCGCTGATTCGATCCTTTAAACGTTTTTCTTTCTGTTTCCCTTTTTTTTTCTTTTGTTTTCATTCCAACAGCTCCGGAAAATTATTAATACCTACTTTCGACGGAAAAGACACATTTTTCGTTTTTTTTTTTTTTCGAAAAAGAAGTGTCATTAAGTAGGGACACAGACAGAAATTTATTTCGTTTTTATCTTAAAAATAAGAAACGAAAGAATTCTTACAATTAATTTACATATATTCTTATTAATCATTCTGTACGATATTTGTTCTCTTTATCAATCATTATACTAGCTATCTATAAAATGAAAATCATAAATTTTCACTTATTAAGAATTCACTTTTTGTTCAATGTATCGATAGCATACGATTAAACAAGTTTCACATAACCATCGAATAAGATCGGACTATTATATTATATTTGCTATTTATAAAACAGAAGAAAAAAAATGTCGAAATTTGAACTAATTAACAATTCAAATAATATTCTCTCTTTTCTCCTTCTACCTTAATCATTTCGTTTTCTTTTTCAATATACCAAATGCATACGATTACCATGTATCATAGATCAATCAAGTAGATCAAGACCTACTATATTATAACCCACCTATTTGTACAGAAAAAAAAAGAAGATATCTTGAAAATTTTCGACTAATTAATAATGCAAAAATATTCCTCCCTAATTCTCTCTTTTTATTTCTCTCTTTTTTTTTTTTTGCTTCCAATATACTAATGGCATACGATTAACAAGTTTCACGTTTCGCAGATCCATCGAGTAGATCGAACTACTCGAGAGTTTAATTTCCGCTCTCGTGCTCCTTTGTGTGGAAAACGCGGGAGTATCGTTGAATCTAGACGAAGAAGATTCCATCGGCATCTCCTCTCAAACTCCTTCTCTCACTTCTCTATCTCTCTCTCTCTTTCTTTCTCTTATACACACTCTCTCTTACTCATCTTCAGACACTTGGACGCTTCAATGGCGCGACGACGGAAAGAGAAAAAGAAGGTTTCCTCTCTTCGCGTAAATCGATCGCGAAATTATGAAGTATAATATACCGTAGACGTCTTCGAGACCCTTCTTTCTTTCTTTCTTTCTTTCTCATCTTGCTTTTTTTTTCTCAATCTCGGGAAAAGCGACGTTTCTATGCTCCGGGATTCTATGGAAAAAGGCAGATGTGACAAGAGCACCGAAGGAGAACGAAAAAAAAAGAATCTTCTCTCTCTCTCTCTCTCCCCACCCTCCCTCGCCCTTCACCCCAGAGCGTGAATGGTCGTCGTAGAATTCGCGCTTGGTGACTTTTATACGTGGACGTTTCTAGGTCCTATTCGTGTTTGTATTGGTACGACCTGAAAGAAACCGAGAGATGGACTAAGAGAAATGCTTTCTTCTATTTACATCAAAATTCTTTTCTATCTTTTATCTTTCTCTCTCTATCTATCAACCTATCTATCTCTCTTTCTCTTTTTATTTTTCTATATATTCATTTTCGAGCTCATGTCAGTCTCAATTACCGATTTTCCATCATCGATAGTTCCTCATTTATCTTGAATAACGCTGCTTTACCAATATTTTATATTCCCATCGAGTGTATAAAATAAAAAAAAAAATAAAAAATAAAAATTCTAGAAACGAGGCTACCAAAGCGTTCTGAACTTCGCCTAAAAGCGCTTAAAGATAGAAAGAAATAAAGAAAAAAAGAATAGAAAAGAAAAGACAAGGAAAGAAAGGAAAAGAAAAGACAAGAAAGATAGAAAAATAAATAGGAAAAGAAAACTAAAAAAAAAAAAATAAAAATGCATAAAATCTAGACAACTCCGTTTCACCGTTCACTATTTTATCACGGGAACTTCGTTGCGTGTGACCTAGTTTCTTATTATCACGGAACAGAGGAATAAGAGAAGGAGAGGAAAGAATGAAAGAAAGAACCGGCAAGAGAGATCGTAATAAACACAAAGCAAAAGACGACTACGACGACTACGACGACCACGACGGTCGCGCGAGCGCGTCCTTCTAATCTCGAAAGAATTTTCCTTTGTAATTCCATTTCAAGTAAGCTCGACGAATACTAAACAAAAAGGACTAAAGACATTTTATATCCTTTTCTTGGTTGCTACCAGACAGGAATGAATCCTTTCGAACTGGTAGTGCAATATTTTTCTTTCTCTCCCAAATTATTTTCTACGAATTAATTTTTTTTCCCTTTTTTTTTTCTTTTTTTCAAATAAATTTGATTATGACGTAAAATATTTGTTTGTGAGTATATATTGAACGATAAAACAGGATAATTGAAAAATATTGGTGGACCCTCCTATGGAATCAATTTTTGCGGTTATTTGCATATCCCCCAAATTTGTTAAAACCAAATTGAACGAGTAGGCAAATAAACACTAGCTTGATAATCCATCCCGTCATAAAGCTGATCGATAAACCCGTACCTCGACAAAACGTTAATAGAAAATGATGCACCGATTACAATTCCATCAAACGTGCGGTAAATCTCTGAGTTTAACGCTAACGAACGCGTTTGTACGCTAATAATTCATCCATCTCATAACAATGAGTCGATAAATTCGTTCGATATAAAGAAGCTAGAAAAATAAAGGGAAATATAATAAAAGAAGATAAAGAGAGAGAAAAAGAGATAAAAAAATAGAAAGAGAGGAAAAAAAGAAAGGATGGAAAGGAAAAAAAAAAATAAGAAAAAAAGATTTACACGAAAATTCACTATGAAATTTTTATAGGATAGAAAAGCTGAGATTTCGCTCTACATCACAGACCTCCCATAGGGGCTTAGAAAAAAGTTTACCACCCATCGTTGTGAAAATATATAGCACCCCATAGAGTCGCTTACTATATGTGCTATCTCACTCAACTAAGGGAAACCTACGACATGTAGGTTCGTTCGCGTACCACTATCTCGCGGTACATATAACTACCCGTTATATCATGCAAGCGAATGCGATAAAATATAGGAAGTCGCGTTATAATATCAACGGGAACTCAACGTCGTTTCTAGAGGTAGTGTCGCTAGAAAATCTACCCCTCTTTTCCACGAGATTGCAAGAAAAGACTCGCCTAAGCGCGTTTTTCTATGGATATATATGTACGGTACATCTACACACACACATACACATACATACATACCGTTGAATGTGACTCGAGAATAGTATACTATGAATATACGAAATGCTTCGAGTTTTACGATGAATGTCATTTAAACATATTCTACGAGTACTTCCTGTCATAACACTGAATATAGCTACGTATGATATTACAGTTGCCTATATCGATCTCACTTTTCCCATCCGTTTATTTCAATTCTAAGTATTACATGCATACATACATACATACATACATACGTATGTTATTTTCTTTTTATCTTCTTTCCAACCTTTCGAATCCTCCTTTTACGAGGACACTGTTGAAACATCGTATTTAATTATCGGTCGTACGATTAAGCAACGAACGTTGCAATCAACAATCTCGCGACACGCCTATACGTTCTGTCCTAGAAACATTTCGTATAACTTCATCGTAAAACGAGAGGTAAGCAAGCCCTTCTTCTTTTTCTTTCTCGACTAGAAAAGTTAATTTTGCTGCTGCTACTTTATGTAAACTCGATAAACCAGATCTTACAGAATAATCGTCTAATTTGACGATAAAAATAACGGTAATACAATATATGTAGCAAAGAAAACAAAAATTTCACGACTCTTTCTCAGTACGACGGAAACGAGATGAGTTCTCATCGATATGCCGTAGCAACGAATTACCCAATGAGCATTCAGGATATACTCCAAGAGTAGGTTGCAGGTAAAGAGAGGAGGGAATTCTAGTTGGATTTATCGTTGGAGATCTCTACGCGAAATCACCGACATTTATATCGCGACCCAAACACACATACACAAACACACACCTATCTAACACACCACACGAATTCATCCTTTTCTCGAGGGGGTGTCTTCAGCAATAACGAGACAATTATTAATCTCTGTGTGCGATAAACGTAATAATTGAAGACCCTCAGAGCAGGCTGGTCGACATTAATTGTTATTGCTGATGCCATTAGTTATCGGCAAAGGGGGAATCCAAAGCTATTAACTGAATGTACGACGAGTTACTATAGTTACACATACCAATTTATGTATGTATTTATCGTAAACGTATATGTGTACGATAAATTCGCGTGTATTAAAAGTAATAATATTCAATGCGTCCGATTTGCAAACGAATCGTTTATTCTTCCTCCTACCCTTTTCATACCTACCTACCCATACCTCCTTCTCCCATCCCATCTCCTCCACCCTTTAAATCCCACCAGAAACCTTTGTTACGTACGCCGTAATACATTTGCTTATTAATTCTCGATCTCCGTTATTCCGCCAAGCCCGTTGTATTTTCTGAGCCATAATGCCGGATAAATTCATTATAACAGGTAATTAGCCTTTCCCACTACCCCTTCTTTCCACATTTTCCATAGTCCACCCTCTTCTACTGGTTTACTCTCCTTCAACATTAAATGTCGCCGTTTTTATCGGCAAGATGAAATATATTCAGTTCTTTCAACACGACAAACCGCCACTAATTTATTCGTCATACCACCCGTTAGAAATTATCACTATCCTTGATGTAATCCTTCATACGGTAGTATATCGAAACTCTATAATGATTATTAATCTTCAACTGTATACGAGTAGTATAGACGAGGTGTACTCTCTTACTCTGTTCTGTATCTTTTCATTTTGCGAGTGCGAAAAATACTCTTACTAAATTCATACGAATACAGAAAAACATATTTGTGTTTATTCGTTAGGATATATCCTGATATATATTAAACTTTTAATCCTGAAAACAAAACGTACATAGGGTAAATTCTATACAGTAGACTTATACATATTCAAAAGTTGAACGTTAGTATATTATTTTCTTTTTTAATTAAATCTATTTGCGTATATGATACGGTAGATCTACATGAATTTATAATTTAGATAAAAATATTCAATTGAAGAACAGAAACAAAAAAGAAAAAAAAACGAATAGAGGACAATCGATTCGTATAATTCGAATAACGTGAATAATATACGTGAATGAATTTAATTACACTTCCTACACTTAAACAAGTATTTCATCATACGTTCTTAATGTACCCTTGTACTCATGCAACTTTTCTTCGTAACCCTCTCTAGGCCATTCCGCAATCAGTTATTGTAGTTTTAAACAGTAGTGCGTGTCCCCGTGTCAGCCACGTAATTGCGGATAAGTATGTGTATAAAAAGTGAACACATTCTTAGGTAAAACCTAGACCCCCTTATACTACTCTCACGTTTACTCACCGATAGTCGTCGCACTAATTATGAGAACGGGCTGGATGAATAAGACAAAGGCAGATGACGATGAGAAAGAGAGAGAAAAAAGAAAAAAAAGAAAAGGACGAAGCGGAAAGATCCTCGGGATATATGTTTCTTCAGTTTATGTATGACATGCATATATACATATATGCATATGTATATGTAAGTATACGTGTACCTACGTGTACCTGTACACATGTGCACAATGTGCAACACGCGATTCCCACTGGTACATCGCGCGCCATTGTGAATTCTCACAGTCGTCGAGAGTGCATTCACTTGGTGGCTCAAGAAGTCGTCGACCGTAATATCTCGTGCAACGAAGAATATCCTCTTGGACACTTTCGATCGCGAGCGTTCTCTTCGATGACTCGAATCACCCCCCAGACAACTTACCGCCTTTGTTCCTCTTCCTGCGAACTGTTTACTTCGACGTTGATATTAACTACCTTGATCAAAGCTACAATTTATCAACTTCGATTTTTTCCTAGACCGAATACTACCACGTTATCTTTTAATTTCTTTTTTGTTTTAACCCTTTCGGTACGATCGCCGTATATATTCGGCATCCTATGATTCTATACATAACCTTATATAATCCTTATTTGATCGAAATGAAAGGAAACAAAAATACTCGGATCATATACACGATTCGTGCGATTTAACACAGTTGAAATGTGCCACCAGTGGTACATGTATGATCAATCAATCAAACGATCTTGATTGTACTTTTCTGTCAAAACAATTAATGCTTATCTAAAAAAAAATAAGAATTTTTGATTTAATTGAAATATGATCTATTAAGGTAGGTACGTATATCTCTTTCTCCACTATGGTCTTTGCTGAGTATCTAAAAATCTACCACATTTGTAAGAAATGTAAGAAAAATATATAAATATATATATATATTCTTATATACAGCAAACATATTCTAAAGCTTCCATCTATGATCATAGCGAAAGCTTTTACGGCCTATACTCTGCTCTGGGTAATGGCACCATTTGTATGTAGAAGCCGGCGTTTTCGCTCTTGGCACGTCTGCTACTGCAGGACGAAAGGAATATGTGCACCTGCTGAACCGAATCTTCAGAGAAAGAGAAAAAGAGAGAAATAGAGAAAGAGAAAGAGAAAGAGAGAAAGATCTTCTTAGATATCGACCTTTTCCTTTTCGATATACGATACCCTCCGAATCCCTGGACACAATTGTACGAAGGATAACGACCACTATAAAGTGCAAAGAAAAGTTTCAAAAAAAAGAAACAACCTTTCTTTGTTGTTAGAAACGATGATCGCTATTGTGAATAGAAAAGGAGGCTTATCAAACAAATATGATACATCTTTGAAATAGTATCTAATATTTTCAAGTTGTATTAGGAAAAACGATTAATTCTTTTTATTTGCATTATAGTACGATAGTCTCTGATTCCCTGGACACAATTGTACAAAGGATAACGACTCCTATAGAGTGCAACGAAAAGTTTCAAGAAAAGAAACAACCTTTCTTTGCTATTAAAAATGATGATTATTATTGTGAATAGAAAAGAAGGCTTATCAAACGAACATAATACACATCTCTAAAATAGTATCTAATATTTAAATTGTATATTAGAGAAAAATGATTAATTCTTCTGCATTGCAATTCTAAATAATCAACGTTAGTTAAAAAAAAAAAAATTGAAGAATTTTAAATTGAATTTTACGAAATATTTTGCTATTACGATTACAGAAAAGAAATGAAAAAAATAATATAGAAATTTAAAGAACAGTTAGATTAGAGAAATCGGTTAATTACTAAGGAACAATATCGATTGATCCTCCATACAGGTATAGGTCACCATAGTGAGATATAGCAATGGCAGGTCCCTCGATGCATTAACTGCAGCTGTCGTAACATTTCTGGACAAGACGGAGCAAAGCCATGTCGCTACATTATGCACATGTGGGTCGCGCGATGGATCGCGTCGATTTCAACGGTCATGATAATGCTAAATTCTAGCCGATCTCCATGCCAGTAACACGGCTTGCTAGCGAAATCCTCAAATGGATGACTAAACCACGTCTTCGAGGGCACTTACAATGCCCGATTGTCGAGAACAAAATGTCTAATCATTCGTAACGTCAGCTTAATTATTATCGATCGTAGTTTACCCTACCTACAGAATTATTACAGAGACCGTTATAACGGACTAGTTAATAATTTACAATACAAAATTTATTAATTCACCGTTTATTTGCGAGTTAATATTAAATAATTAATATAAACGTTTACGCGATTATTGGATATTCAATTATTAACGAGATTAAAAATATTGAATAGTCAAAAAATATTTCACTGTATCTTTTTTTTATAATAGTTGGTACATTCGTAATACAGTACCTATAAAAAAAAATATTAGAGCATGATGTGGATAGTATATTATTCAATAAAATAAAACATTATGTCCACATGTAAAATTTTCAATTAGTAAGAAAATTCTAGAAATTTACAAGATAAAAGATAAATATGTGTATATATATATAATAAAATATTACTATTGTTAATATAATTACTGTACCTAGTCCAGTTATATCAGCATTTTGACGGGATGTTGCCGTTATATGATTGAAATCGATAATCTTTTTTTAATGATAGACCAATATTTTTAATTCACCATATATCCATGGTTTCAGAAATGTATGAACGATCGAGTGATCTAGCAAAACGTTGTTTACACGACAGCATCCCAAGTTCGACTGCTTTCACCGTTATCCTTCGAGGCATTGTCATTCTATGTTTGTTTTATACTCATACGTTCGGTATAAGTAAACACTTTTATTCGAATAATAGAAAAGACGCGTTAAATCGATTCGAAAGATAAAACTTATTGTGTGCGTGTGTGTGGTTTATTTTCTTTCTTCATCCATTACATTTCAATCATATTTATTCATTCGATTTCAATCATTGCATGAAAATATATAACGTGATCACGGATTAACACGATGATTATTCGGTTAATTAATACAAACGACGTCTTTCGATATTTCTAATTATCGATGAGATAAGACTTCATCGAACACTCTAATGATGTCTCATTAGCCTAATCGGAAGTGTATCTCCGGCTACCAAGAAACACGGTTACCTTCCGGTTAATTCGACGAATGTAGCTCACGTCAAATTACTTCATCAGTAACATTTCCGATGGGAACAAACCGTCATACATGCATATATATCGATTCACGGTAAATGATAACTATTACAAATGTCATTTGAATTTGATCCCCAGGTCGGCAGTCGTGTGTTATATACATCGTATAATACATAGATACAGTTTTGCTGTTTGTTGAAAATTTAAAAAAAAACAAAAACAAAAGGAATTTCAAATATGGATTCTACATCTCTCCGGATAGATATTGTAATTCGTGATTAAATACGTGTACGTTTAATTTTGGAGTTGTAAGTTTGTGTGTTAAACGTACGGGACATGTTAGGTAAAGACACGAAATTTGAGTAATTTCATTGTTAACTTTAAAAATACCCTTAAATACAATTAAAGTTCCAACATTACGAAAGTCCCTTACTCGTAATCGAGGTGGTGGTCGTTAACGAAGGTACTTACAGGAATATTCCGAATAATCATTTTAACGAATTCTAACGTTCAGCTTTTTGTTCTCTAAAGCTAGACTTTAATCGATTTCGTTCGTGAGTATAACAATTTGTGTCTACTTTTAAAGTGAGGAGCGTCATCTGCTACTTGATCCTAGGAGTTCATAGAAACGAAGAGGATGCTTGCAAATGTTCCGGAATCGCGGTGACTACTTGACGACCTTTATCGAAGAGAGATAGATGATAGCGAATCTATCGGAACACTCGTGAGACCGACTATCCCTGGACTTTCGTCCTAGGTGGTTGGGGTGAAGTTACTAACTAAATGAGTTTCTCACTAACAAACCCACTGGCTTGAAACGATGTCGCTGACAGTCGGTGCAGAAAAGGGTGGAACGAGAGAACCAAGTGGAGTCAATGTTAGCTCAAGTGAAGTGAACAACGACCAAGAGATCGTGTTAATATCATTCTAAACTTCTTATCCTATTTCCTACGATCAAAAATAGAAAATAAACAATTTTGGAATAAAGATTATTAAATAAAACAATTACGAAGAAAGAGAGATTATTGAATAACGAAGTGGTTTGAACGATCTTTACGATTTAAGACATTCTTGGTGGAATACAAATTTTCCCAAAATCAAATTCTAACGAATATTATCAAATAAAATACATTTTAGATCGCAGAAGAGAGTGAATTTTTTAACAAATTCAACTTAATTATAATAATTGACTGAATTAATGATTCTACCAGTCGTAATATATTTTTTCAAATCTCTGAATTAAACCGAACTTACCAATTTCCTTCTATGCATTGAAACTTACAATTAAATTTTCATTAAAACGACTACCAGAAAACCAAAACTTTGGTCGAATAAAAAGTAACGAATACAATGAATTTTATGAAAACTGTGTAATATTTCGTGATATCCCTGTGAGAAAGTCGCAACACCCCAGGGTGTTGTGGCACACACTTCGGTGGTAACCACTGGAATAATAAAGTATAATATTTAAGCTCGGGAATGTTTCTTTTAAAAGTAAAAAAGTATATCGATAATTTAAAAAAAAATATTCCATACACAGCGTAAAAAGCTCTCGAGTTTTTCTTTTGAATTAGTTATCACCCATTATCCGTCATTTATCTTATGGGAGTATTAAGTTCTCTCTTCCGGTGAGAGAACGGTATATACTAAGAGACATGAAAAATGCATCGCCTTTTCTCCGTCTGCAACGGAGTCCTAGAAAATAAATTTACATGTAAAGTTTACCTACTTTATCAATCTTATCTCAGTCCTATATATATATTTACATATATACATACTACGTTGAATAAATTGAAAATGTGACGACAAACTCATCATCGAATGAAACAAACGACAAATAATACCGAGAGAGAAGAAATGTAAAAATTTCCTACCTCCGACGTGAGTCGTTATTATTCAATAGAAAATAAAAATGTATATACAAATCTCTGGATGATATTAAAAATAAAAAAGAAAAATTATATTAAGAAATACCGAATTCCAATCCGGCCGGAAACTTAGATTTTCTTTCTACGACCAATTCGATTATGGAAAGGAGAAAAAAATTCCCAAAAGGGGATCGGGGTCACGATTTTCCTGGGCTAGAAGACGATCGACTTCTCGCCCTTTCCTAACCATAGCAATACCCTGTGGGATAGAACGACAGAGAGATCGGCTGGTTGCATTAATGTTATCGAGATTCTCGTATGAGGGTGAGAGGAGAGAGAGTGAGCAAACATCGTAGGAACGTCCTGGTTAGATATTCGAGAAGCGAGCTTACGGGGTAGGAAGATAGAGAGAAGGAGCTTGGTAGAAGTAGGGTTGCTCGAAGATCGGCAAAGGGGAAGCTGGGGGAAAAGAAAGAGGAGGAAGGAGGATAGAAATCGTGGTAGTGGGGTGAGAAACGAAGATGGTTAGTCGCTTTTCTCGTATTCTCGAAAGGATAGGCACTTTCATTCGAGAGGTAAGAGAAGGGAGAAGAGAGAAAGATAGAAAGAGAAAGAGAAAAAGAAGGAAGAAGAGGAGAAAGACGTAGAAGATAACCGAAGAAGAAGAAGGAGAAGAAGAAAGAGGAGGAAAGAGAGGAAGGGTGGAATCGAGCACTCGACAACTTGTGGATCGTTTCATTATCTTGGAGTGGTACTCGCGCGCAACTTCTAAAGTTTGCCGCACAAAGTCGGGCCATCCAGTAGAGCAGAATAATCATATTACCGGGACCCACCCTTTGGCAGCCACCCTCTTGACACGAACCCTAGCCTAGGCACCACCGCGAAATTCCTTACCGCTATCTCTATTATCATCGGTGTAAATGCCTGCTTGTTTAAATGCCTGACGCACCTACGATACTAGTAAGGGAATACCCATGATAACGACCGATTATTAATCGAGAGAAGCTTTAAACGCATACCTCTCTGTCCTGTTTCATATGTATATATACTCTTGATTAATAATACCGTTTAAATTCTTCTATTCAGTTCGTGGCAATGAAAACTTGAATACCCTTAAACATATTAGTAGGTCTATCACAAAGTTCTGTCCGATTTTGGAATAAAATAAGATACAAATTTTTCTTATCGTTGAATAAACATGTGAATAAACATTAACAAGTTTCTAATTATAATAATTAACGAATGGTTTATAATCGAAAAAAATTCGATGAAACTATTAAACTCTGTCGTTCTTTTGACGTTATTATTATTTTTTTTCTTCTTCTTCTTCTTTTTTCTCCCCCTTTTACTTTTTCCGAATCGTAACAACTTTTTAGTTGCAATCATTTCAATAAGTACTACCACTCGACGTAAATTTTATGCAAAGAGCAGAGGCAAATTTGTTGTACACTTGAAGAACGGCTATGATGTAATATAGTAATGGATGCGGCTATGTTGACTTTACCAGTATCTGGGTCTTGAAAGAGTAACTCAGAAATCTTGGAAATATAAGATAAACACTTTCCTTTTTTTTTTTTTCTTCCTTTTTATTCGACAAAAATTTTCAATTCGAAACTCCGATATTACATATTTAACGTTTGAGTGAATAATTTCTTTTCTATCTCTCTCTCTCTCTCTCCGATTTTCTATGTCCCTTTTTTTTCTTCTTTTTTTTTTTATGTTCAGATAGGATAAAAAACGTTTACTCGTTATAACTTCTGGTAGAAATGGATTTTTTCCAATCTGTTTCAAGTTCTATACGTACCATATGACATTGATGGAAACACGAGCTTGAAATTTTCAGATTGATTGCCGAAAAAAATTTCAAAAAGTGCCGTCCAATTTACTTGGATATTAAAAATTACCGGAATAATCGAATTGATTTCATTTTCTATTTTTATTTTCGTCTTTTCTCTTTTTTTTTTTGTCTCGAAATTTAACGAGAAAACTCTAGTTAGAAATTAATACAAATTGAAACACATTTTTTAACGATAGGAATCGATTAAATGAGGCTTACGAGATCCCTAATACGAGTGAGTGATAATAATCGCTATGATTGGCCTAAAGAGGGGTCTTCGGATACCAGAATTGATCCAAGCTAGTAGTCCATCTTACCACCAACCCACCCTGTCCCTAACCCAATTGAATATTCGAGTGGTCTATCGGAAGAAAAAAAAAGAAAAAAAAAAAGAAAGAAAGTTTCATTTCTCAGAAAGTCGGAGCTCCATTAAAGTTTGTTAACCAAGATCGCTGGTGTTTTTCTCATACCTTCGTTTTCCTTTTTTTTTTTTCTTAATTACTTAATTGCTCTGAACATAAAATGATTCAAGAGCGTAGGATGCTTTGGAAAACATTTGGAAAGACTAAAGACCCCACAGGAAAACTGAGGGGATTAGATACCGTGCTTTCTCTCGGTCTTTAAAAGGTAAATACCTATTTTCTTTAATGGTACTTATATAACGATTGCTCCCTTTTCCCTTTGTTTATTTAAACCATCAAAGAATATAAAACAACGTAATACTTTCAAAAATAATATTATACGCAAACTCTCTCTCTCTCTTTTATGCGACGATCGATACGATACAAAAAACGTCAAATTATATAATTTATATTATTTGCTTTCGCGTGTAGAAAAAGAGGATTATGAAAAAGAGAAAGAGAAAGAAAGAAAGAAGAAATTCGGAGGTTTCACGAGAGGTAAATAAAACTTTGATAAAAATAAAAAATAAAAAAAGAACTTGGGTCGGATGTTAGTAAGAACTAAAGGAAAGAAGAAGAAGAAGAAGAAGAAGGATGGCACGCGTGTTCTTTCCTTCTTTCCTACGCGGTTACCATCAATTAGTTTCAGCTGAAAGTTTCAGCCGTCTAGGAGGTGAGCGTCAAAAAGATAGGAGGTTCGAAGGAGGAGGAGTTTCGAAGCGATCTTGCTGAACGAAGGGGTTGAAAAAGAAGAAGGAAGAGGTGAAGGAAAAGAAGGAGGATGAGAAAACCACTGAGATCGCTCGCGGGAAAGGAACGAATAGAAAAAGGAGTAAAACACGGACAAGACGATGAGGAAGCGATATCTACGAAAAATTGAGGAATAGGAGATAAAAGAAGAAGAAGAAATTGAAGAAATAGAAGAGGAAGAAGAAGATAAAGATGAAGATGATAAAGATGAAGAAGAAGAAGAAGAAGAAGAAGAAACCGGAATAGAGAGCAAGCGAAGCGAACGAACGGTAATTAAATTTGCAACTGTTAATCAAGTTGGAGCGGATCGATGCGAGAACCGCAGAGGCCGCAAAAGAGCACCGCCCGATGAGAAGAGGATCGATGTCCTCGTGAGCAGAACGTTTTAAAGGAAGGGGAAGAGATGGTATGTTGGTGGAAAAGAGACTAAAAAGGGCAGGACGGTCAATAAAATTGGCCAAATAAATCTACGTACTGTATCCTACTGTGTTGTATGTTGCGATGTGATGTTCTGTGATGTATTGGAGAGGAAACATTACTTAAAACATATCATTGAAAATGACCGCGACAATGACTGAGAAATAGGGAGAGTTAGAATGAGAAAAAGGGTACTCTTATAGTTTTCGTCGCTATAATAGCGCTCTTCCTGCAATTTTATAGGCCTAATCGTTGCAATTGTTTATTAAAGTAACCCACTCGTTTGTATATGCTTATATAATATGATAAAGGAGTATTAACTTAGCTTTCAAACGACAAAACAGGAAGTTAAAATCACAGTAGACGTTGTCAGAGACAAACGATCATTTTCCTCGTGGGAATGATCTCTTCTCCCCTTATTTTATGATGACTTCATCACATCTTTGACACAGACCAATGAAGACGTATCACGCGATGCGGAATAATTCTTCGAGTTAAAAAAGACAAGAGATTTATCTCTGTTAAGGTTTCATCTTCTTATTTCTCCTTTTTCTTCTTCTTCTTCTTCTTCTTGGCTTTCAGTTCAGATATGAACTTCGTCAAAATCCAGAGAAAGTTTGTAAGTTTCATTAAAAGAAAAACAACTTTCCGGTTTCGTGTAATTACGTTGATGCCAACTTCTGCGATATCCTTTTTTTCTTTCTTCTTTTCTTTTTTTTTTTTTACAGATTCTATCTAAATATAACAACTCCCAATTAGGCTAATACATTGTCTTCCGTACATCGTAAAGTATTAGGAAACCTTAAGGGATTACGATACCTTTTAACTTCCTCTGTCTCGAGACAGATAATATGACCGAGAACTCGGCTGCGTGCAAGCTGCAAAAGACACGCAAATTCAGCTGTCTTTGAGAATTTCCAAAACACCGGGACTGCATTACATGCACGCTCAAGATCGTGCAATCGCATAGACAGGTTAAAACTATTCTGAGCTAAGAATTCGTCTGTTCAATTAAAAGTTACATTAAATCACGATATGCGAGATCTTCCTTGGTTCCCGTACACGATTCTTCTAATATATTTCAAAACGACATTAGGGGGGAAAAAAAAAATATTTACATCGGTTCGCACATTGGTATAGCTTTGGTAATGGTGATGGCGATGGTGGTGAATGGAACTGCCAAAGCATCGAACAGCAAAGAAAGAAAATAAAAATTGTCGAATGAAAGCGGCAGAATCCGGGATAACATCTCGACAATAACGAATGGCTCGTCGATTCGCCCTCTTACCCATGTCTCGTATATTGCCGTACACAGATACCGGGTGATACGTTTGCAACCTTCGCATTTATTTCAACACCGTAGTTTATAACAAATGAAAGATATATCGTATACCAACCACCTTTTGATGGTTTTCAACAAAATAAATTGCATCAACCGGAGAATCGTTTGAATAACTTTGCGTTGTTCAACGAAACGACGATTCAAAGGGATAAATTCTAATTCTAAACACAATCTTCGATAATTTAATTACA
This sequence comes from Mischocyttarus mexicanus, assembly GCA_023678845.1. Taxonomy (NCBI): domain Eukaryota; kingdom Metazoa; phylum Arthropoda; class Insecta; order Hymenoptera; family Vespidae; genus Mischocyttarus; species Mischocyttarus mexicanus. Next base: position 1,472,355 of record JACGTP010000009.1, read on the forward strand.
CAAAATTTCGTGGTATCGATCCATATAACCATATTGCACCTAACGAAGAATAAAATGAAACATTGGAAAAAAAAAATAAGAATTTCTATTTGCGTTAGGATGAGGATTCTAAAATCGCCGGGAGGCCGAAACCACTCATCGGTTTTAAATTCGTCTCCTAGTTGCGGTTTAATGAAAAGCGCGTTCCTCTTGCTCTCTTTCCTCTCTCTTTCTCTCTCTCTCTCACCATTTTTCTCTTTTTCATCCCGTTTTTATTTCTCCTTTCTATCTTCGCGTTGAAATCCTGCGCGTTCGTATCCTAGGATGACACTTTTATCGGCGTTTTCTCCTTCGTCTTTTATCGTCAAAAGAAAATCTAAAAAAAAAAAGAGAGAATCCTGCAACCCTGTCTTGGTCTTAATCCACCATCCCTTTCCCCTCTCCCCGCCTACCAAAGTCCCCATCCTCTTTGCAGCCAGTAGAGAAAGCTCGTATTTCTTTTAACTGAAAAGAGGACCGACGATCATTAGAACGAACTTTAATGACAAAGTGGGAAGAAGATCGTCATAAATTGGAGAATCGCAGCAGCTTCGGGAGATGGCTTTTTATGTCCGATCATTGCACAGTTCTTAATACTCATTCTTTTTTATTTTTTTTGATCTCGTTTTTTCTTTCTTTCTTTCTTTCTTTCTCTCTCTTTCTCTCTCTTGCTCTTAGCCCATCTATCGGTGCTTTTACGATAGGAAACACCCTCGTTGAAAACGTGCCTAACGAACGGAAACGAACCCGACCGAGCGATTCGAGAACACGTCGTTTCGTTTCTCGCGGCCACTTTCATGGACGAACCAACGGCCACCACAGGGAATAGTCGAACATGTTCTCGCACCTTTACCCACGATCCTTTTCCGAACGACTAGAGTAATCGTTCGCGATCATCGCCGTTAAGATCTCGTTCAAGACTATCGAGTTTACTTCCCCCTTTTTTTTCTACCTTTTTACGATTCTCTTCCTACAATACTTCATCATGTTATTTTATTCTCCTTTTGGTCGTGTAATATGTTTCTTTTACTTTATTTTTCTTTCCTTTTTTGTTTTTGTAAATCGAGCAAGAGAATATTATTTAAGATAAGAAATATTCGCAGAATAAAAGATAACTCGTGATATATTTTCTAAATCGTAATTAATTTGTATTATCTGTGATAACGATAAAACACTGATCCGATCTATGTTAAGACAAAAGTAATTAATTAACATTTATGTTAAACTGAGTTATCACTCGTTAAACAAATTTTTAATTGGAAAAAATCAATTTGGAGAAAAGTTAATGCTTCTTTTGTTAATGTTTTAACAAACTACTGTGTGGACGGTTTTTAAAGAGCAATGAATGGATGAATGGATGGTTTGTTTATTTTGGATAGAAATGTAATTAGTGACTTTTGGCTAAACATAGAGAAGTTGTTTTAATTATAATACGTACTAAGAGTATATTTTAAAATAAAATATTTTAGACAATTATAATTTCTTTTAACGCGTTGCTCATTTAAAATAGGAATTATTAACGACGGATCATTTTCTATTGTATATATGTATCGGTCAAAATTTACTGATTAATTATTACGTTGATTAAAACGAGCCCGGTTAAAGTTAAAAGTGATTTAGCCCACGAAACTCTTACAACACATAACGTTCGATACGTATTTAATGTACATTAGTACACAATGTTCGATAGCTATTAATCAACGAACAGTATCCCGATATCGATATTGCGTCGTTCGTTGAGATCATATTCCATTAATGACGAAGCTATTACTTAATGACTCGTTAATATAAAACACGAGAATAACGGTGAAAAGATCGATCCGGTTAAATTCAATATTTCAATGAGTATTATTATTATTATTATTATTATTATTCGTTATTCAAGTTTATATCGTAGAATTTTATCGCGACAATTTATCTTGGTAATAACAAAATAAAATAAGCCTTCGTTATAAAGCACGTTCTCGTCGGAGAGAATTTTTTTCGTTTGGTCTTTATTCACGTTCCTCCTCCATCTCCTCTCCACCACAACCTCCTCCTCCTCCACCACCTCGTCCTCCTCTTCTCCACGTTTCCTGGCCGCGAAACGCACCGCGACGAAGCGCGTTCGAGCGTGGGTTTAACTCGAGTACACATTACGCGCATGTGAATTCGGAAAAGGGGGATGAGTTTAAGCGCAAAAGGGGATACGGGGTGGGTGGGTTTGGAGAACGACGAACGGATGTACCGCTACGTCCGCAAACGGACTAAATATTTGCGCTGCATTAATTGCAACGAGCTGCACCGATACTTGTACTAATTGATATTTACAAAACGGTCAACGGTAATTTCATCGACGTTCCGCTAATGAAAATATGACGCGACTATTTGGGTGTAATATAACGATTGACAAATTCGACGAATTAAATCTTTAAGGTCGAAAGAAAATTGTTTTTCTCTTTTATTTTTTCTTTCTTTTTGTTTTTTCTTCTTCTTCTTTTTTAAATAGAGTAAACGAAAAAAAATACGTCCTCATAGAAGATTTATTAGAATTACTCGGTTTAAGGTCAAGGAGAGTTGCAAAATGAAGTACAAGGACCTCTCGCGTCCGTTGGTGGTTAAAACTTTAACGATATTTCGTAAGTTGCACGTTAGCGCGTAGCGTAAGTGCATTTGAACGTAGGTGCACGACGCATATTTAATGCATGTACGCGTTATGCTCATGTAATATGCAACGAAACGCGAAAGTTACTGACGGTTATCGTTTACTCATGCTAATACATGCTATCGCATTGAAAAACATTTTTTTATTTTGTTTTTTTGTTTTTTAAAGTCCTTTTTAACTTAAAGAAATAATTGCAATTTTTAATTTTCCCTTTTAGAATATCATGACATAGGACCAAATAGTACTTTTAAAAGTAAATAACTGTAACTAAAAGTAAATTACTAAACTATCGACAAATAGGTATCGAAGAAAACGTCAATAGCGCAAAAGGTAGGAAGAAAAGATTCGTTCTATATTCGTGATACGGACTAGCACGAAACACCGATTGGCCATTACTTAGGGCCACTACGTTCGCGCCGTTTGCAGCTGCGCCACGGATAATGCAGGTACAGGTGCATCCAGGCCTCCAAACGCAGTCCCTATGGTGGCTATATGAATTTATAGCAGTTAGTATCGCGAACTATCTCTCAGATATAAAACAACAAAAAAAAACAAAACAAAAAATAGGATCTTTCTCTCTGTCTCTCTGTCTCTTACACTCTCTTTAGAAATCTATTTCGCATCTTGTAAGAAACAAATATGGCTTTCTCTACATCGTTTGTGTCATTTAAATAGATAATTGCAACGTCCTTATTATTCTTGAAGGCGACTGACTACTTGATTACGAGCTCGTAACGTTCGGATATCGTGTTCCCCCTCGTGACACATATGCAACTACGTAGTGTAATTACCGACTACTATTATATGTCGCTCGTGTGTGATAGTGGTTCGATGCAAAGCATAGTGATAATTTATATCTTTAGATAAGATCAAATTAATTGTAATACCTGTAACACGTAGATAAGATACATTGTGTTAGATTGTTCCTTGATTTTTTTCTTTTTTCCTTTGACCTTTTGGTCGAATAAAAACCTTGGATTGTTGAATAGGAAATTACGTTGAAGTAAAACTAGAATTATTAAAAGGATCAAAGTTATTAAGTCATTTATCATTTTCTCTCTCTCTCTTTTTTTTTTTTGATAAAAATAATTTTTCATATAAAACGTACAAAATACAACGATCGAAATTGACGAGTATTTAATGTATAATAAAAAATGATCGAAGAAAAGATGAAAAGGTTTTACGTTAATATACTTTTGATTTATGTTCGCGTTAATTTAATAAATTGAATAAAATTCGAATAATTGTATGGCAATTTAATAAAATTATAACTGATATGATTGAATAAAAATATTCATTAATCGATGATAATATATTTTGTTTAAAATATTAAAGAAAATAAAATGCAAATAATCTAATAATTGATTTTTCAGTAGTATGTTTCAAAATGATCGAGGATAAATATAATTCTGGTTTGTCGGACAATTGTCGAAGAAAGACGTATCGTTTGAACGGACTCATAGCATGTGATTTACGAGTCAAGCGGGTATTCGAAGAATAATCCTCTTGATAGAAGGGGGAGAGAAGGGGGGGAGGAGGGAAACTTGAAAATTGCTTCTTTACTGCGGTATCAGGCTCAGAGATAAATCGAGCCAAAGGCTACCACTACTCGCTTCGAGTTGGTACGAATACTCGCCGTTAGGTAGATATCTTCCTTCTGTTCCCCTCTCTCTCTCTCTCTTTCTCTCTTTCTCTCTTTCTCTCATGGGAGACATAAGTTTCAACGGAAACAACATCTACCATTGCGTAGCGATAATCGTTATCTGCATGAGCTACCGTGATTCATGTTATACCTACGGAATAACGTGCCAATCGGTTATAACAAAGGAACGAAACCATTAATCAAGGAAGTTTCGAACGTGTTGGAGAAAATCAAATATCGAATATGAACGACAATTTGGTGTTAAAGTATAATACATCATTTCTAGTAGCATAACAGAAAGATAACGGTAGCTTTTCTCATAACTAAAACGAAAAAAAAGGGAGGAGGGGCTATAATATACATATATGTATAGGAATTTATTTATATACTTTAATATCTGACAAAAAAGAAATAACAAATAAAAAAAAGATACTACTACTACTACTACTACTTAAAACACGTGCATGTGTAAGTTCGCAACGTCCAAAAGCGAACTATGCAGAGCATAATAGATATTCGTGGCTGGGCTTCGTGGACACTGGTTCACCTTGGACGTGTCTCGACTCTTGGCCGACTCGTACAAGTCGCAGTGAAACACACACGCAGCCTCCTCCTTTACTATGCTCATCTCTTCTTCTAACGTTAGAAAAGGAAGAAGTTATATAGCTTGGTTAGAATTCTGAGATGATACAGGAGTACCGGTACTTCTTCTTCTTCTTCTTCTTAGGTATTCTAACGTAACGCTTCTTCTATAAGAACTTTCAATAATTCGAAATATAATCAAACCTAATCGATAATTTTAATATATGTTTTTAGAAAAAAAAATCATCCAAAAATTAAGATTTTTCATCGACATTAAACGCGTGAAATTGGTTTTATTTCTATTTTTTTCCTTTATTTAAAATCAAATACTTTTTAAAGTAATTGAAATAAATAACAGCTGAAAAAAAGCTGTAAAAATTATTTAACATGAGTGAAATTATAAAATGAGAGAAATACTTTAAAACGACGTTTAAAACTCACGTTTCACGATTAACGGATTCAGTTTTGTAATTTGATCACAAAAGCGTAGATTACTTTTGTTAACTCTTTCGAATCTTTTCGGCTAGTTTAAAAAAGCGTATCTCACTATAAATAAATACGTCGAGTGTGATCGCATTTCGAAACTCGGCGACAACAACACCGAGTTATCGTCGAAAGGACAACGGAAATCCAATGCGCCGAATCGCGGAACGATAAACTCCAGCATACAGCAACCAAACCAAACCCTCATACCCCCTTCTTTTTTTCTATCCCGCTCGATGCCTTTCGATGTTGTTCATAGTAGAGGTAAAGGAACAAAAACAAAAAAAGAAATAATCATGATTCTGAAAAGAATGGCGCAAGCGCGATAAAAGTGTCCCATCGAATGGGGAGAATCTCGTTGGAAGGAAAAATAACAAGATAGAAACAACCTTCGTTTATCTGTCATTTAACACTGACACATACGAAATAACAACAACAAAAATTACAATCAAAAAAGAGACGTATGTGTAAACTTACTATCTTTTTTTTTTTCAGTTAAAAATGCATAGAATAATTTACTCGACTCGATGGTATTGCAAGAATTTTCATAGAAAGGGTCAGAGTAGTAAGTAACTCTTCTAGTATTTATTAATTAAATATTTTTTGAGAGATAGGACATTTTTGTATATTTCTTTTTTTCATGGCTTAATCTACTATTCGGTTTAGGTTGGAAGAAGAAGAAGAAGAAAAAGAAGAAGAAGAAGAAGAATTGTTGGAATTTTCAACACCCTCGAGGGCCGTCTCACGAACAATAGCCCAGCGTCAAACTTATTCCGACGACTTTCACCGGTGCAAAAGTCGAGCATTGTCTTGGAAGAAAACCCGTTTTAAAAAAAAAAGGCCGTACGTACCGAATTGTCTCGCAGTTGGATTATCGTAATTATTTAAAGATAATGGATATATCTCTTTAATTTGAGACCGCAAGGTCAAAAAACGTTTCCGAGATCTGACTATACCTAAAGTTTCGGCAAAAATGATTACGAAAGAATGTTCAAACCGAAAAAAAACAAGATAGAAAAATAACCTGACTCGATTTACAAATAAAAAAAAAAAAGGAGAGACCTTCCAAACAGTGAGATCACTTTTTACAACATTACGAGCAGCCGGTGAACGTCAGGTGGTAACTAAAACTAACCCCCGCCGACCCTTTACCATACCCCGATAGGGTCCGTTTAAAAAAAAAAAGTCAAGGAGCCTTAGCCCTCGTTCGACCTTCCCGTTCAGTAGTCCAATAAATGAGACTGTTAAAACTCTCAAATATTTATTTTACCTTAAAATCATCTTTTTGTATTCCTCAAAAGTTATCAAAATAATTTCCAATTATTTGCAAAAAAAAACAAACTCAGTTGAAATAATCCAATTATAATAATATTCACATACGACATAAGTATATTAGTTTAGAAAATAATAAAATAAAGTTACTTAATAAAATGATAAAACTGGTTTATCGAATCGTCGCATCTAAAAAATGATCATTACGCAAGCTAAAGAAAGAAAAACAAATTTATACGTCAAATTTTGTAGAAGAAACGATCGGCACGAGGTCACGACCGCGCCCTGAGGAGTCGGAGTCGATCGTTCGGGAAAGTGAACAAACCACGTTCCATCCCTACCACCATGGCGGAACCAAGGTTCTCCCTTTGCTCCGTGCCCATCTCTCCGCGTAGGTCCGCTTCAGTGCTCTCACGATATCTTCCAGTTCTCTTCTCTCCAGCATCTCCGTTCGACTTAAACGCGGATCCTTTTTCTCTCCCCTACCTCTCTTCTTTCCCCACCAACAATTTTATTCGAATAGTTCTCTCTCTTTCTCCGAACAACCAGCTCCTCCCCACTCGGGTTACATTGAACAATGAGATCGTGAATACGACGAAGAACGGTTTAGGACCGCTAAACCCGGATAGCTGGAACCTGGTAGCCATGAGTAATCCTAAAGGTCTGCTCCTATGTTTACAAACACGAACCGAGTTGAAGGAACCATGAATGACCAATGCTTTCGAATTCACTCGGAATTAGGTCTCGCACCGTCTTGCTCGTCAATAATTATTCCAAAGAAATTCAAGTCCGAGATTTTATCTTCTGTCAAGAAAAAAAAAGAAAAAATAAACACGAATGCTACTGTAGTCATAGTCATTTCTTTCTAAATATTCAAATGATTATTAAATCTGATTAAATGATATTATATATTATAAGAGATATTTGGATTTTTTTGAAAATAAATATATATATTTAAAAGTTAAATATATTCTTTTATATCGAATCAGTAGTTTTCACGAGAATTATAAGATTTCTTTTACGAGACTCTTGCGCAAGTTAAACTCTTCTTGCGTGATCGTTGGAAAATATAAAAAGAAGAAAATGAAAAATAAAGCGTTTTATAAAAGCTTAACACTCTTACCAAAGTTACACATCGAGTGGTTAAGCAAACGGAAAATACACAAATTAAAAACTTTTTTTCCAGTAGAAGACACGCAAAAAAATATATACGCGTCATACGTTTTCATTAAAATTATTTATTCGTGTGGTTGGTACAGGAGTTGGATCTGGCAACTAGACGTGCTTGCTTCTATACACCTATAAATATATGTGTATCCGCGTATATGTGTGTACCTATGTGTATAATATTTTTAACGAATATTCAGAGCTTCGCCGAGCGCGCAAAAGGAAACCCTTTCAACCGCAAAAAAGGCGCTTTCATTTAATCCATTCGCAAAGGGACAACGCTTTTTTTCCAAACCCCTCGCGTAACGAGAGTGCACTTGATCCTTCCCCACTATTCGCAAGCACGTTTATATGCGTTCATAGCTATAGGTATGTATACATATAACTCTAATATATATATATATATTTATATGGTATATAATATATATCGTATATATATATAGACGTATTACGAGACAAGCTTCAATGCAATTACGATCGAACGCTCTTCTTGCGTTAGTTCTCTCGTATGAATTGCTTCATCAACCGAGGGAGTAATATTCCGGTATGTATCGAAGCCAAACTCAGAACAAGCAGTACCTACTCTCTTTGCTTTTAACTACAGATAGTTGTAGATTGTAACTATCTATGTGTTATATTCTATATACATTTATGTATATCGAAGAGAAACAGTACGAAACACTTATCAATACAAAATGAACGAGAAATTATTATTACTTTATATATATATAGTTTTGTTCGTTATTTCTATAATTAAAATGAATTTAACTTAGATCCAATGATCGCGAATTAAACAATAATAGAATGAACGAACGAATGAACAAACGAATGAACGAACGAGCGAACGAAACGAAAGAACGAACGAACATTCGTTCCCAAGTATTTCAAAATCGTGACACTGTGAAAACGTAAACGATTATGTCATATCGTTCGTGTGAAAGGTATGAATGAACGTAGCCGAGCGAACATAATTTATGGTCCGGTAGATAGCGAAGAAATGCGACCTGTCTTAACTGCCTAGCAGGTAGCTACTACAGCTTCTACACATAACAACACCCAATCATACACACAAACATTATAACACTCTACACGTATTTTTAAGAATACCGTTAGAATACCTAATAAACACTAGACTTCATTATATTATATTATTCAATAGCGAGAGATATTTCGAAAGACACACATATATATTCGTGACTATTTCTCACGTACGATTAGAAAGAGAGAGAGAGAGAGTTTACCTACGAGAAATTTGTTAAAGAAGATTCTCTAAGACAGAAATATATACATTCTAGATCTGCTCTTTATTCTTAGCTAGGTTATGCTCGTTGACATGGACGGTTAAAACGTTCATTACTATTCAATGGGCAATAGAATAGTCAGTGTCTGTGCTCGTAAAATTATTCATCGCCTGGACTCATTCACTTTTACGATCCTGTACCAACCGAATAGTTTTCCTCTTAAATCTTCACCATTTTCTTTTTTTTCTCACTCTCTCTCTCTCTCTCTTTCTCTTATTTTACATCTAGTTTTTTCTGTACACCCGAGAAACGTCAATTAAGTTTTGCGATTTTAATAAGTACAATTTTCTTTGACATTTACGCGAACGACGAACTCTAGATTGAGATCATTTCCTTTCGTTGTTGGATATGTGATACGACATCAAAACTATACGTAGAGAATAGAGGTGGTAGTGGCTCGTTCATTTTGTTCAGGAAGTCGATTTGGGAAACGGAACATGACTCGACTTATGCGAAGATCGTTTTCAATCCCGAGCACGTACCGATGCAGCAAGAGTAACAGATAGAAAAAGAAATACTATCCTACTCTCCCCCATTCCTCCCCCATCTTTCTCTCTCTCTTATCCCTCCCAAGAACGACATTCATTGCGTAAAACATAAACGTGTCGCAAACGAGTTTCGAACTTTCCGATAATTACTCGTTTAGCACCAACGTAAATGCCAACTCGACAGCCAGCAATTATGTTCGATCCATTCGTTTCCGCGACGTTTCAATTAAACTCACAGGAAACCGCGAACGAAAAGAGGATTTCACGAAAGAGGATATACACGCGCGTAATTTACCTAATTACTAAGTCGATCTTCTCAGAATCTCACCTTCAAGTATGTACTCCACTTTTCTATCTCCTCTTTTACTTCTTATACCTTGATACGCTTACTTGTTATCTCAGAATAAATAAACTTCGTTAACCGAGATGCCGTTATAATAATATAATACAGTTACTAATTGTTTAGAATAGTTTTGATTAGCGTATAAATGAATGGAGTTAATGAATGGAATTAATGAATTTAGAAACATTAAGATGATTAGAAAATTGTAAACCCCAAGTCTTATTATTTCTTGTTAAACTAAATAAAGATATGTATATGTATTATTGTATTTTATATCATTAATCAATTATATTTATTAATGATTTATAAAACAAGTATGTTCCTTCAATGCGAATGACGATCCAAAAGATAGATAGATAGATACATACATACATATATTCCCAATCGAGCAGATAGATGCAAGAAGTTTCGACCCGATTGAAAGCCCTGCATGCCGTCGTCCGCAAATTGCGATCCATTCAGGATTATTTGAAATTCGAAGAAGAAACTTTTGCACGAAGTGGTTTTCTTCCAGGTGTTCCTAAGCGAGTTCAATCAAATCGAGTCTTTCCTATCAGCTATCTTTCTGCCTCTCTCTCTCTCTTTTTCTTTTTTCCTATCAAGCTCTATTTCATCTTTTACTCTCATAACACCGTTCGATAGTCTCGTCGTCTGACACGCCTAACTCAATCAAAACTGCTGCTTATTACGAGTCTACACTGACTCTTTCGAAGAAGTATTATACAATGGCCAAAGAGAAGCTACGAAGTAGAAGAAAATTTCGTTTCTAAGGTTTGTGCACACGCGTGTGTAATCACGAACGAGACGAAATCAAGAAGAAAGGAAAAAGAAAAATAATAAAAAAAAAAAAAGAAGAGAAGAAGAAGAAGAAGAAGAGACGTCGATGACGACGATCTGACGATTCAGGAGTTATACTGAATCTCGGTGAAATTGCTGAAAATCAAGGAATACATTTTTGAATGGAAGCAATCGCGAGGAAGTGCACCTCCGTCGAACACTCACACGTGTTCGCCAAACGAAGATGGAGGTCGTGCCTTGAAAACGTATTACCAAAGAAGAAAGAAGAAAAAAGTCAAGCTTTAGGATCATTTCTTTTTTCTTCTCTTTTTTTTCTTTTTACTACCAACTCTCACAACTTCATTCTTCTTTTTCTATCGCAAAACACTCATTGGATTAACTTGAAAGTATGAAACAACTTTGGTTGATTTTTAAGCAATTGCATTCAATTAAATTAATCTATGTCGAAATGGATGTATTCATAGAGAACTATTCGAAAATCATAACTGTGCATCCGGATAGGAAATTCTCAGGGACGGAGAGACGGAATTCTCGCAATTATTCAAAGAGCCATTACTTCGAACTTCGCTGTTAAAGAGGCAAAGTAAATACCACCACTGCGGAATTAATCACACGCGCCATTTAGCCTACTTGTACTACGAAACCAGCTCGCACGTTATGCTGCACCTTGTAAAATGGAGTACAAATCCTCCTCTTCCTCCTCCTTCTCCTCCTCTTCCTCCTCCTTCTCCTCCTCTTTCTCCTTCCAACATCGTCAAATTATAATTGTTTACTTTTCCAAGACTTTCTAAGCACATTTCCGTTCGTCTTTCGATTTTCGAGAGAAATGATTATACGATGAACGAATTTAACTACAACTGTATATTAAATTATCCTATAGCAAAGTATTTTTTTTCTTTTTGAATAAAACAAAAGAAAGAGAAAGAAAGAGAAAGAGAAAGAAAGAAAGAAAGAAAGAAAGAAAATAGACTAGAAAAAGCAAATGCTAACGACGTAGTTCTAGTTCAAGCGCGTAGTAACGCTTAAAATTTCATATCCAACAGAAATAAAACTGGTTTAGTCCGGGCCGAAGGTTCAAAAGTTCAAAAAGCTCTCGTTGGTGTTCCCCTGCATGCAAAGGGAGGGAGAGAGAAAGAGAGGCAAAGAGTTGGTTTTATTCGCGCCATCAATTATACAGATGCTAAATACTAGAAACTTCGTTCGCTCGAATTACTCGCTCGTGACTGCCTTTTTATCTGCGCCATTGACTCCAGACTCGTTGAAGAGAACGCTCGGAAGAAAAACAGAGAAAGATGCAGGGGGAAAAAAAAAATAAAAAATAAAACTGGTACATTTACCGCGTGAAAATAACGGCTAAGTATCCGAACACGTTAATATCGTGAAAAAAATTTGTAAACAGTTTTTCACCGATTTCGAAAATGTCCGGAAATTTTATTTACCGTCGAGAATTAAGGATCCATTTTTTATGTTTGAACGAATCATCAAGTAGAAAAGTTTAGTTTGTATTTTTTGTGAAAGATTTTTAACAAAAATTAATTGAATCTTCTAATTGAAAACGAGTAATTTTCGTTTGGATCAAGTTGCTTGAAAGAAGCAACCCTTTTCTTTTGTATCGAAAAATAAACGAAACAATATTGACGGCATTGACGGCATTGTCGTCGTCGTCGTCGTCGTCGTTGTAGGCGGCATTATCTCAACAACAATATGTTACTCTTCTGAGGGATTTTACGAGCCTCCGGGCCTTACTTTGCCATAGGAACGAACTTACTACAACGTCTCGTCGTCATTGGAGCTTGTACTTTCTTTTTTCTTCTCTCTCTTCACGTCGTTAATATCCGGCGCACATGGCTCAGCCTAAAGTAGCCCTTTAAACGCCTCTCAGCAAGCATTAAGCGACTTTTTTGTTTGTTCACGGGGTATTCCGTGGCTGCAAAACCGTTCTCTCTTTTTCCTTCAGCGCATCCCACCCTCGTCGTACCATCAAACCAACAACTACCGATAGAATTTTTTATTTCTTAAAAACAGGTAAAAAAGAGAAGCCGACAAAAAAGAAGTGTAGGAAAACAAATTGCGAATAATGTTGCTTTTGCTGTTATCAAAAATACTTTCAAATAAAATTCAACGTAGCTTATACATGGAAAGATCGAATTAATTTAATCAAACAAATTTCACCGTGCAGATCTTTTTTTTTTCTCTCTCTCTCTCTCCCTTTCTCTCTACTCGTTTTGGAAGATCGATATTGCTTCAAATTAGACAGGTACCTACCAAAACCGCAGTACCAAAAATGTAATTCGATTTCGTTTACTTTTACTACGCGACGTAGGCATGAAAACAAAATTTGGTTATAACGAAATACCGCACACGCTGTATCCACTGATTTTTATCGAGTTACATTAACATCGATTTAAATTTTAAACTCGAGTGTACGAGACCGAATTTCTCTTCTACTCTCCAAACCCCTCCCCTACCCGCATCATCTCTTTGAAAATTCTGGCCGAGCTCCAATTGTTTTAATTTAAATTATTTTGTCCGGCATATTTAATGGCACGGTCATGATACGCTATCCATTTTACAAATGTATCTACGTGTGTTTATCTATGCGGACACAAAATGGATATGAAATATTCGAAAGACCCACCATCGTGGTACCGTGCTCCTATTTTTATTGTTTACGGAGTGAAGAAGAAACAAAAAAAGGGATAAAAGAAAGGAAACAAAAAGATAAAAAAAAAAAGAAAAAAAGAAAGATACGTCGGAATAAATTTTAACGTCCCCTTGTAAATAAAAATGTGAATATAAATCGGACAGTGAGAGAGAAACTTCTTAACCGGCGTTACTTTCCTCCGAGGGCCAGATTTTCTAGCCGCAGAACAAGCTTCGTGCAATCCTGCAGCCTTTCAATGCAACTGCACCGTTCTTTGTTTCTTTATTTTTCGTAGCTTTTTGCTTCTGTGTTCCCCTCTCTCTCTCTCTTTTTCTCCCCCTTTCCAGGTTATCGGTAGAACACGTTGCAACCCCGTGCGGAATTTAAAACGAGCATGGAACACAACGATAACAAAGCTAACAAAGCCTTTTTTTCCCCCTCTGTTTTTTTCCTTTTGTTTTTTACACGTGCATATTCGATTTATAGCGTTCTTTTTTACGGCATAGCTACTCGAGTTTGTTAAATTAATCGCTGATTTGCAAAATATAAATCAAGAGGGTTATCAAACGCCAAAACCCGGCGGATATTTACTGCTACCTTGGTTAGAACAAAACACTTTAATTGAAAAGTTGAATGATTCGATCGAAAACGCTTATTCTTCTATTTTTATTTTCCTTCTTTTCTTCTTCTTGCGTAATAACAAGTGCAAGAGAAACGTAACGTGATCAATCAAGTTTCGGTAAAGTTTTTAATTAAAACAATTATACAGGGAAAATCTTTTTTTCTCGTATATTTAACAATATCACTTTCTAATGAACCATTCCAAAGAATGAATAGTTGAAAATGGAACTAGCCGTAACTTCGGGATAAATTATGTTCACCATTGAAAAAGGATTTGGCGGCACATGCGCTTAACGTTTAAACGCCAATAATAAGTGTGCATGTTAGAGCCATCTCTGGTTTTTGGATATGATTTATCAGGGACAAAAATGATGGTCGGACAAAGTTGCAGCGACATGCGCGGCTCTAATTTAAACCCCTCTGACCTGTAAACCGCATGTTTGTTGATTTAGTTACGAGCAGAAATTAGTGCGGTTTTTCATTTATGAAGTTTCATCGAGAACAAAATAATCTAAAAATTAATTCATTTAATATTTAGGTTATTTCAATTAAAATCAAATTAAATAACACGCAAAATGACTTTTCATATATTATTAATAATAATTATTTATTAATATCGTTTTAAAGGACCATTATTTTTAAACCACTCATTATTTTTTGGAGATGATTACTTATATCAGTAATTTTCTAAGAAAGTACTTGAAATGAAATTGTGGGAAGTTTAGTTGCAACTCTGCGCAAGGTTTATCACCGTGCGCATTTGGTCCAGCGTCCTGCTGGAACGGTGAGTGCACCGAGTCGTAGCAAGGAAACCGTACGATGGGCGATTTTCTCCCTCTTTCCCTTTCTCTCCTCTCTCTCTCTCTCTCTCTTTGTCGTTGTCCGTAGGCAATAAGGACTCCATTACTATAGTCAGCAGCCAACGTACAGTTCAAACGTGGTTAGCTTGCAAGCTGGTAGGAAGCAACTTTATGAAACGCTGTTCTCGGAAAATGCCACGTAGATGGAGAGAAAGAGAGAAAATTAGATGGGAAGAAGGTAAGAAAAAGAAGAAGAAGAAAAAGAAGAAAAAGAAGATGAGAAGGAGGAGAAAGAAGGAGAATAAAAAGGCTAGACTCCAAAGATTTCTGTTATTTGACGCAATGATCCCTGCGGAATGCGAGGGCATTGCCGAGGAGATATTTTCTTGAGATGGCTTCACCTACCTAACTCCTATTCCCCTTTTCGAACCCAAACCCTTCCCCCTATTTTTCTATCCTATTTTTTCTATTTTTTCTTGCTTCTTTTTTTTTATTTGTCTTCTTTCTTCCTCCCTCTTCGTATCCTTCATCGATCCACGCAAGAATAAAGGCTTCGCACGTGCCAACGGTGAACATGATCCTCTACGGACTTAAAGGCTCGTAGATTTGTCTCGGCGTGGAAATAATTGGTAGACATTTTTTTATTAACGACTGGCCATAAAGTCGATGATATCTTTCTAAGAATCTTCCCTACGATAAAAACATTACTTTAAAAAAACTTTGAGAACTTCCATTCTGTAATATATTGCCAACGTATTACGTTAGTTAAAATTTACGTTCCTATCCCAATCCACGAGTTAGTTTTCACGTTTTCGCGTGATTCAAGTATTAAAGTCACGAAGAACACTTCTACAAAAAAGGAAAAGGGGATTTTAATCCGTCTAACGTGTAAACAAATTTATCGAACGATAAAACTAGCATGCCATTGAGTTCCCAAGTTAGAACCGATAATCCTCCGTGCAAATATGCCCCATTGGGAAAGCAATCTGTCGGTTGTTAAACGTAAGTCGTGTAAATAAGTCATCATGGGGAAAAAGTGAAAGGAAAGGTTTGTTGTTGAACTTACAGGCCAATGAATGTTTATCTTATGTTTATCATTTTCACCAGTAAAGACAATAATATATATGGGATATCAGTTTAGATTGTCATTTAGAAAAATGTGAGAAAAGAGAGATTGATAAATCTTTTTTAAGAATCTTTCGTTTATATAAAATAAATAAGGAAAAAAAAACACATGAAAATCCATAGAAAAAGTATCCTTATTTTAACCGAGGAATAAACAAGAAAAAAAAACAGAGAAAAGTTGCTTCTTAAGCATTTTTGATTAAAAACGATAAAATTCATTTGCGATATTTTTATCCTTTAAATGCTTATTTGATCCTATCGTTAAATTGGTTTGTTCATATTTTTTTCTTTTTTTTTTTTTTGGAGAAACGAGAGATAAGAAATTTTAGCGAGATAGTAGGAAAAGTACGTAGTACGTAGATTTTCGATATCGATATATCGTATAAAACTATCGTATTCGTAAAAGTCGATAGAAGGGAGGAGTAGCGCTAGTCTCATCGTCGAAAGGGGAATTAAAATCCATTTGGAAAAGATTCTGCGTTTGCTTTATTTCGGAGAATATCAAAACCCAATGACAAAGTCGATTGGTGGTTGCGAATTAAAGACTAAATCGAGAAAGGGAAATAGAGATAGATATAAAGAGAGAAGAGGGAAAGAGAAGAGAGAAAGAGAGAGAAATAGAGAAAAGTAGCAGGAAAAAGCACCGTCGACGAATCGGAAATCCTCTCGAAAGTATTCACGGCGCCTTGCGCTTTCCGATACAACTCGATAAAAATACTTCACGTAACGAAATTACTCGGCTCTCCTTGCGCCACCGTTTCCCGATAAATGGCCTGAAACTCTAACGTTGGAATACGTAAGAGTTCTACCCTCGTACTGTTTTACAAAAGGAACGAAAAAGAAAAAGAATAAAAAAAGGTAACACTCTCCCTGTAAGAGATACAAAGTTAAGAATCGAGATGAATATAAATAGAAACTTTATGCATCTTGTATATATTTCCCTCTTAGCAACACTGAAAGTGAATATGTAGGAAGATAGAAATATTAGAGAGATAAGGGGAGAGTGAGAGAGTGAGAGAGAAAGAGAGGGGGGAAGAGAAGGTGAGAAAGATAGAAGCATAGTCTAATTAATTCCTCAAAACAATTTCGCGCGATTCCAGATGGATCCGAAAGATAACCAGGGCAGGCCCCAGAGCGGTAGAAGCATGGAGGTTCTATTAGTAACGTTGAGAAAATCCCTTGAGAATCGAGTTCGAGACACAATAACCAATGCAGAGGATAGTAGCGTGTTAGAACCAAGGAGAAAACAAGAAGGGAAAGTCACGGTCGAGGACAAGAGAGAAAGACAGAAAGAAAGACAGATAGAGAGATATATTAAATGGTAGAGAAGTCACGTGTCACTACGAAATAATCTGGTGTTAAAATCTTTCGGGTTTCTAACGAAAGAAAAAAAAAGAAAAGAAGAAGACAACAAGTAGAATGTAGAAAAAAAAGAAATGATTTTTAAAGTTGAAAAAGATTGAAAAAAGTATGAAGAAATAATTCCAATCATTTAAAGTACCATCCATCATTTCCGAAAAGTTACCAAACGAATATAATCGGTTATTTTAAATCCTTAAAGAGCTTCACCGTTCAGCAACAGTAACAGCAGGAGAAAGTTGTTACACGTACTAAGATGCATACTGCATATGGATCCATATAGATTGGGTAGGAGGAGTACCCAACATAGTTGCAAATATGTACACGTAGAACGTGCTTGCTAGGAGTAAGCAGGTAACTAGGTATCTTTGTGCAAAGCTCCATTATCGAACAGGAGTTGTGTAGAAGAAGAGAAGAAGGGGAAGAGAAGTGAAGGAAGGAAGGATGGAAGAAGGGAATAAAGGAAGAACGAGAGATGGAAAAGCACCCCTCCCTCTTTGGATTGGTATCCAGGTCTTTCTCGACAAAGAATCAATGCGACCACCGCGAAGCCCCAACTCACCGAAGGGGCTCCTTCGAGAAAGGGTAAAACACTATTTACGTGACGGCAAATTTCCATTCTGATTTCCGAGGAATCCAATTTACATGGGTGTTCCTGGTGGTTGTAACTCGACCAAGTGGAAAAGCCAGAGAAAATGTCGAAGAGAAGATATCGAGTTCGGTCGATCGTTTGCGGAAATAAAAGCAGCGTATTTCGTTCAGGGTACTGAAAGAAAGAGATAGAGAGAGAGAAGAGAGAGAATCGTTGGTACATAGCGTATAACGGTACGAACCAGGCTACTCGAGACACGGTATGGTTCTTAAATTTAATCAAGACGGTACGTTCCACATCGCTTCCTTTCGTGGCTCGTTGTGCTGCTTCAGTATCGAATAGGTTGCCTCCGATGCTCTACGCGATGCGGTTCACCGAGACGAGCTAAACTCTGAGTCCTTGTTGGTGTCCTAGAGAGGATAGAAGAGGGGATGAGAGGAGGGCTATCGCGAAGCACCAATCCAAAGGAAACGTTAGAAACCTCTTCTATCTTCCCTCTATTTCTATTTCTATTTTACTCTCTTTGTCTGCCCTCTGTGTCTGTATCTAAAATCCGATAATGCTTGCTAACATCGTTACGGACGCTTGCTTTTCAAATTTCCACCGTGTAATCGTGAATTTGCCGTCAGGAGATACCACAACCGTGTAAGACTACCAGAAACGATGTACTTTTGATTGCATTACTGACTTCCATGGAAACCTTACAAGAGTCTTCATAAAATATCCTAAAGGAGACAAAGGCAAAGACAAAGAAAAGAAAAGGAAAGAGGAAACAAGAAAGAGAGAGAAAGAGAAGAGCTTACGCTTAGATGGGAAAATAGGTTTGAAACTTTTACGAGCCTGGCTAAAATGACCTTACTAGATTTCTACTTAAAAACTATTTCAGAAACTGTGTGTCTCCGATTATCTCACCTAACGTGAATATTCAAGTTTCATGGAAAATTCTAATCTTTTCTTTTTTTTTTTTGTTTTTTCTATATTTTCTATTTCCCGTGCTTCTTTTAAAAAATGTAACGAGAGAGAAAAATTTCAAAGAGGAAAAATGCACTTCCAAAAATCAGGTATAATCATACGTGCGAAGAGAAACGGTTCTCCTCAGGCAAACTCTACTCGGTGAAAACCGGCGTGAAACGATTCCAGGGCCGTAGAACGATGCTTACATGCCTACTTCTACTTCTATTTCTCTCTTTCTATGTCTCTTTCTATCTCTTTTTCTCTCTCTCTCTCTATTGCTCTTCATCTCTATTTCGTGCAGTACCGCAAGAACGAAGAGCAGAGCGAGGACAAACGTCGGGAATCCGAAATCAGGTGAGACGCGCGAGCGAACGCGAGAACGACGTGACTGTAATCTGTAAAATCATCTTGACAAGAGGGATAGCGGGTATGTCGTGGCTGCATTATACGGGAGAAGACCGTATGCAAAGCGTCAGTCGACAGTTCCGGAAAGTAGCTTCTGAGTTTTCGTCAGCTAATGTCGACACGCAACTCGTTTCACGGCTCGATACAAAGAGAAGTAATAATAGCTTTTATTATCTTCCTTCCCTCCTTCTCTCCTTTCTCCCTCTCTCTCTCTCTCTTAATAATAAACGCACGAGTAATTATTACTTGTAATATCATTCACGACTATCG
Source organism: Mischocyttarus mexicanus (assembly GCA_023678845.1). Lineage (NCBI taxonomy): Eukaryota > Metazoa > Arthropoda > Insecta > Hymenoptera > Vespidae > Mischocyttarus > Mischocyttarus mexicanus. The sequence goes on from JACGTP010000009.1 coordinate 1,491,863, forward strand.
TGTTATATATTGTATATAAAACACGAATTTCGATACTTTAACACTTTGTAACGCCATGGTGGTCATAGATGACCGGAGCATTTAAACTAATTAAATTATAAAAGTTAAATGAAAATTTACAGTTAATCCATTTTTAACATTATTGCTAATTAAAATATACTTTGAAATAAAAAATTCCCCATTGAACAATTACAAATTTTTATTGGAACATCGAAAATCAAAGATTAGTTTCTATGAAATCTTGCATCATAAAATACTACTGCGGCACCAGTCAAAATGTTAAAAAAATGATAATCCGAATATATATTTTTACGAATCATCGAACAACAACAACAACCGAGAGATATATTTTTCGTAGAAAAGAAAATAGTACGCTAAGTTTAAATTGCACGCCGTTATACTTCGTCGTGGAAAAAGGAAAAAAATAAAACGAGTTGTTTCAACGAAGAGAGAGCTTATTCGAAATTCCTCCTTTGAAGCGCTTTGTTTCGCGGCCGGTCGATCGGTTTACCAGAGATAGAAAGAGAGAAAAAGAGAGAGAAAAGGAATGAAAGATAGAGAAAGATGAAGAAAGAAAAAAGAAGAAAAAAGAATCAAGGAACGGGCCAGTGTTTCCGGTCTCCGGTGCTTTAAACCCCTGCTCGTTCCGACAGATTACGTCAACGTAACGTGTACGTTGAAATGACGTCGAAGTACGACGATGTCTTTGATATCTTCTTCTCTTATTCTTCAAAGAGAACTTGCTAAGGTAAATCTTGACGCACGACCAGCATCCACTCGCTTTACTCGTCGTCTTCTCGCTCTAAATCTTTTCCAAAAAAGTCATCTATAAACATTTCTTATTGATATTGAAATCTCGACAAATACGACGACTGCTCTTTAAAAAGAAAAAGAAAAGGATTAAAGAAAAAGTATGCCCTTTAACATTTTTGTAAGACCTCGTCTTTCTAAAACCTACTATTTCTTTCTCTCTTTTTACAGTGTATACATATTCAAACCTGAAAGATAAGATATCAAGAGGGTGGTAGGGAGAAAAGGGGAAGTTGTTGGGACGTATCTTATTTTGTAAACTTCTTAAGTATCTTATTTCCCGGCTGATCAAATTTGGTTAAACAGTCAACCGCAGATTCTTTCCGTCCGAGTATTCCTGATTAAACTTGAGTGTCAGCTTTCATATTTACGAGAGATAACTTTGGCATTTCGTTTCGCAATAATCGACCGAAAGAAGAATTTCATCAAATTTCATCTTAGCGATGGAAAAATATTTTAAAATGTATTGTATTATTCTGATCCATCCACACATACACACAAATTCATACTAACATTAGAACCTTTCATTCGCCTAAGAAATTTCACTTAAAGAAAAAAAAAAGAAAAGAGAAAGAAACATATAAAACAGAAAAGAAGATGACAACGACGTACAACGATAACAATCGTGGAACAACAAAGCTCTTTCCCGTTGGTGCTTTTATCGCACTTGGGCTTAAAGCTACGTTACTTTTTCTCCAACATAAGCCATGCTTTCCCGAATAGAGGAGAGTAATGCGCGGGTCACGAGACGGATGAAAATCAGTTCCTTTCAACAACGTTGTCGTATCCACAGTAACCCCCCGCAGTACCTTGTCTTGTTGACGTACCATCAGGTATGGAGATGAGATAGACACACCCCGCTGAACTAGGAACTCCCAGAGATCTTGTAAACGTTGTTACTCTGAGTTACATGACACTAACTTATAGCGAACCTCTTGTCTCGACTTTCTATCTTACTCCGACATATCATATAAAGATATTCAAGGTAAATTGAAAACTATGATGACCTTCTATTTTGACTCGACTAAAATAATATCCGAATATTTCGATTCACTATCATCGGATTCTTTTTCGATCATATACCGTTTCATTTTTTAAAAGCATTCGTTAGAGATTGGCCATATCATTGAATAGAAATAACGTTCAGGAAATACAGACCAATTCGATTACATTCTAACCGAGTATCCGATCGGACAGGTGTAAAGCGATAGAAAGATAGGAAAGAGAAAGGTTCTCACCTGTCGAGAAGCTTTACGGTAACAAACGATCCACCGTCTGTCGATTTTCCTTCCTATCTTCTATCCATCTTACCCCCTTTTCTCCACCCCTTCACCTCTTTTATTTTCACTCTCTCTCTCTTTCTTTCTTTAGTCTCCCTTTCCAAAGTAAGGCAAGCGCCAGGTCTTCGGAGTACAATGAGTTAGCAGGCTGTTCTGGCCACAAATACGCTGAATATGCATGAGGTTCCTCGCAGAAGCAGCAGCACCCACCACCACCACCACCGCCACTACCACAACTGGCAGCAACTTCGGGAGCAGAACCGAGAGGTACGAGTATAGGTAATACTTTCCCGTCCCCGAATTAGGTTTCCCGTAGGTTCTTCGAATCCTGTTCGCAGGCACTCGAGATACTCTACATGACTCTCTCTCCGTCTCTCTTTCTCTTTCTCTCTTTAGTCGGCTCTTCTACTCTCCAACCCTCCTCTTCAAGCGCACGCTTACTCGAGCTTGCTTTTCTCTTCGTTCCTTTCGAGAACACTAAATTCAAATGGCCCGGGTTAATCGCTGATCGAACGGAAATATCGAGGACATCCCCAGATTTTCTCCACCCTTCTATTTTTTTTCTCTATCTCTTTCTCTTTTTTCTTCTCTTCTCTTTTAAACCTTTTTAGCTCGTAGGTTCTCTCTTCGTTCCTCTTAAATTGGTAGAGAACTCAATGAGAATTTCCTAGCTAGGGTAGGAAAAAGGATCCTTTTAATTAAGATCATCCGGTGAATTTAATAGTGACGCGATAATGAGATCGGAACGCGGAACGGAGGGCGAACCAAGGCTAGAATTCTTCCTCCGGAAAGCAGAACGTCGCCTGCTTCGTCCTTTCTCACGGTCAGTGCACGCTGCAGGAGGAGAATTATCGTCCTATTCGCAGGTGCGATTAACGTTCTCAGACGCACGCAAACGACGCGAGCTCTTATAACGCTCTCCTATGAAGAAAGAAAGAATGAGATACCGTACGATCTCCAAGAAAAGAAATACGTGGGAAAAAAGGGGTGCCAGAGTAAATTCTTTTGACTTTTAAGACAAATTTTCAACGCTTATTCGATCGATTAATTTTCTTAACATATTCCAATGATATTATACGTCATGGAAAAATAAAAAGAAGAAATTTATCTCTTCTAAGATTACCCCCATTTTTATTTTGGAAAGATTTCCCCGTTTCGTGATGAACTTAATTTATTATTTCCAAAAATCGAAGCGATTACGTTATGCTACTGTTATATATCACTTCTTAATCTCGCTGTGACGTTTACGCCGAGCAGCACGAGAATAAATCCCACGATATTTCGTAACGAATAATTCGATACGATTATTTTGTGCATGTGCCTCTCTATCTACGTATGTATGTATATAAATAAATATCTGTATGTATGTATGTATGTATGTATGTATGTATGTATGTATGTATACATATATGTATATGTTATATATCCCTGACACATCCGCTTGGAAATATAAATTTAGTTTGACATTTCCGGACGGATTACTTCGATCATTCGGGATCACGAAAGGGGTCTGACACTAAATTATCGAATCTACTATCACATAATAGTTCTAATCAATTAATCAGTCTCGATCGACGATGCGCGCTCCGCAAATTGAATTAAGTTTGCGATAAATTATACGATCCTCATCCTACCGCGATTATTAATCGACCCTATCTCATTCGAATTAAAATTATGATCGATCGGAGAAGGTTTGGAAGAATAAAAAAATAAAATGAAATATATATATATATTATTAGGAAGAACCCATTTTCAAATTATTCGAACGATCTTTCTAATTATGCATCAGATCAGAGAAAAATACATACATATATATATACAAAGAAATTTAAAAGAAATATATGGCTAATTTTTAACGCGAACGAATAAAAGAAAGAAAGAAAGGACAAAAAAATGAAATAAAAAAAAAGAAACATTAAGTTTCATTCGCGTAGCTTTGGTAACCGTCATATTATACATATGATGGTCTAAATTAAAATATATATTTTAACCCATCATAAATCTCTACTGTCTGACGCAAATATTCCATAACATCCGACGAGAAAAAGATAGAAATAGTAAAAAAAAGAATAAAATAGTTGGAAGGATTACATAGCTTTCGCAGGTAACTTTTGACACGTTCTGTCTTTCTCCATTTTACCCAACCGACATAGCACAACCAAATACACTCCTGGACGAAGATCCTCTTTTTCCTCCTCTCTTCTCATCCTCTCATCCTCTTACTCTTCCTTTTTCCTCCTCCTTCATCCTCTCTATGTGAATCCTGTCACCTTCTTTCCACCACGGTGCATATTATCCTTCGTATGAACGCACGCGTCACACACACACACACACACACACGCGCGCATACGCATAGACACACACATTCGTCTATCTACTCTTATACATTCTCACCAACGGTACGCGAATACGTAAATTCAGCCACCGTGCTCCTAGCGTAAATATTTGCACAGAAATACGTACGTAGGGAAGCGAGAAATGTAGCGTATAGGTAGAAAAACTTTCTCGATTTCTACTCTCTCTCTCTCTTCGCGCATATATAAAAATCCTCCTCTCACGGCATATCAAAAAAAGGAAACAACAGAGAAAGAAAAAAAAAAAGAAGATATAAAAGTAAAGGGTGGTATAGTAAGCTTGATACTAAATGTTGGCACTATCGTTTACATTTTTTACCTAACATACGCATGTCACGTCGAAAACTTAAAAATTTCCTCCTTTTTCCTCTCTCGTTCTCTCTCACACACACACACACTCTCTTTCTCTGCATTAAAATAAACGGTAAACGTTTCTTCCTCGAGTAAACAAGATCCTCACCATGAAAAAAAAACCCAATGTATATCTGCTACATACCAACTTTTAAACCGTGACAACATACATACAAATAATTCAGATGAATAAAGCGTGAAAGATTGTTTTAACGTATTCTTAGGATTATTCTCATAGACTACTGTTTTTTTTCTTTTTTAAGAAATTCAGATTTTAACAACGTCTTCGTTGGATATAGTAAAATATTGTACTACATCAAGAAATAACAAAAAAATAGGAAGGAAGGAAAAGTTAGAGGCTTGATATTTTAATATACTATGTTATTATATTAACTGAACATGATGTTTTGTAGAAAAATAAAATAACACAGGAACTACGACGACGACAACGACTTTATGAAAAATGTTAAAATGTAAAGGTTGGAAATGCACAATTGTTGTGCAGTGACGTCAAAGATAGTCAGGTGCAGTAAATATGTACAACAGCTTTGAAGACGGGTAGAAGGATATAAAAAAAAGGGAAAAGAAAAAAGAGGAAGAAAAAAAGAGAAAAAGATTAAAGCGCCGGCGGTATCCCAGAGTTTGCCACCTGGCGAATATCCAGACGACGCATACAGACAGTCAATAGGTCCGTGGAGGCTATTTTCATACTAGGACATCAAAAGCTATTATCGACTATAAACTTTGAATATATGAGAAAAGCCATAACTTCTTCGTATCTTTTAAATTATTCCCCATCTCCATCTCTTTTTCTTATTTCTCGAAAATGTACAGTAAAATCGATGCTAAGTTTTGTTTACTCGTTTGAATCGTACAACAGGGTTCAACTTTTCCCGCCTCGCTTATCCGACTACGAACGAGAAATTTAAAATGATTTGATAATCTAGATTAAAAAAAAAAGAAAAAATTCTATAACAAAATTAACGATTCAAATAAATAAATCATCGAGTTTCTATGACATTAATCGTATAATATTCCACTGTTACGATCATGCAAAGAAATGTCAAAGTTTCGGAGAACAATTCTCTAAAACGTTGGACCAACAATAATGTAAACAAGGATTACCGAAAGATTGAATAAAGGACTTACCGGTGTGATGAATCCTTCTTGATATCGATCTAGAACGGATTCGTTGTAAGGCTTGTCAAGGAGATGAAAAAAATCCTCGAAATGAAGAGAGAGATAGAGAGAACACTTGACAAAGTTTTATTTTCTTTTTCTTTTTTTTTTCACGGAACACAAGATGTACTGTCACTTAATAAATCATCCATAAATTGATGGGATGGGGGGAAGGGGTATCAAGGATATTAGGTATCACCAATTATAATTCAAAACGTAGAAAAACAAAAAGAAAGGTACGATGATCGTATTATAAATAAATGTTCACGTTCGTGTTATCAAGAACCATCATATTGTAGCTTTAATAATCTAAATCCGTTTGTTCTGAAAACGACGTAATAAGTTTTCCGATAAAATTCTCACGTTGTTTTCATTAGAACGATAGAGATAAGTTCATAAAAGGAAAACCGGACGATGAGAAAGATGAAGAAGGATATGACAAGAAGAGAAAAAAAAGAGAAGAAAAAGGAGTCGAAAGGTAAACGGTAACCGGTCGTCGCGTGTTGCAGATAATGAAGGAAACAAGAGAGAGAAAGAGACAGAGAGAGAGACTTAAAGAGAAAACGAGTGAGATAGAAATAGAGAGAGAGAGAGAGAAAGAGAAAGAGACAAAAAGAGAGCGAGTATTCGAATATTCGAGTATTCGAGAGCGACGAACGAAGGCAGCAGCAGCAAACGGAGCAACTTCCAGTGCGAGGCTCTGCCGGGTACTGAGGGTTCAAGCCAGGCTATCGAACGCACCTTCCTGCGCCGACCAATCGGCGCCAACGCCGCGTTACTCTCAACCAATCAAGTTACGAGACCGCAGGACGACGCGTGGGCATGCTGGGAGCGCGCCACCTCGATCAAAAAAGCCGCACCGACAACGGAACAACCTTTTCTACCGATGCACTTTATTCAACCGCGAAAGGAAACGCGTTCTCTTCGTACCTCTATACTTCGTTCGTTCGTTCCTTCGTTCCTCTTCCTTTTCTTGCCATTCCCTGTCTTGTCTTGTCTTGCCTTGTCTTGTCTTGTCTTGAATTGAATTGCATCGCATACACAGAAAGAACTTTTCTCTTCAAAGATCCCCATTTTATTTTAACCGTCCATCCTTTTTAAGTATTTCAACTTAGTTTGGAAAATCCACGTACAATCCTTTAAATTCCTATCGAAAATACCTACGTTCAGTTAGTTTTACTGATATCAAATAAAAATACAAATAAAAGAAAAACCGATTTTCGGATTTACTTAAATACTATGTTTGTTATATTTTCCAAAGAGGATTCTACGATTACATTATATATAAACGGTAGAGATATATACGATTGGTTTAATATAAATTATTCCTTAACTAGGACGAATCATGATACATCGAATAAATACCCGAACGGGTATTCAATCACGAAACATTAATCGCCGTTAATACGTTTAGGATCAGCAATCATCGCATTTGCTATATCATACAGAAATTATTAACTAAACTCGTGTATTTTTAATATACGATTCGAATATATATATATATATTTATTTTATATATACCCTCCTATCGTATACTATTAAAAGAGATAATATTCGTGGATACAACTTTTGTAATATCGTGTTTCAAATATTTTTAATGGATTTCTTCTTGGTAGCTGTATTTAAATAAGATTATCATTGATTAGCTGAAGAACATGTATCGTTCGTTATTATTGAATAAATTTGATCTAATTTAAAAAGAGCCATATGTAATCCCATCTACATTCGCGATTTATAGATAACAAGAAGATGGATAACAAAGGTAGATCTGTTCACGATAGGATTGACTCAAGGCAAATTAACCCTTCTAATTTATAGGATAGGATAGTATAGGTGGTCCTGTGAGATTCCTCTCCCTGTTCTCATCTAGTAACTTCGTGGTCAAGCAATCCGCGCAAACTGTACTAAGTGTGTATCACTCTGATCATGCTGATCAAGAGGGTACAAAGGAACATACAGACAGACGGACAGATATGAAACAGAGCGAATATCGCTACCGAATAATATCTCGAAAATTTGATTAATTCGACACGTGTATTGAATACGTTTTCATAGAGTGAGAACATCGAGGAGTTTCCTCTACAATTATTGGCCCCTCTAGACAGATATTGCACATTTTCATCAACAACAACTACTACTTCTATAGGTACGATGAAACATTTCTCGCTAAATAACGTTCGGCGGAAAGAGGTCAGCAAATGAGTGCTTTCCATGTCGCCCACTAGAAAATGTCGATTTTCTACCCTTGTACCTATTCCCAAACAAAATCGAATACAATACTTTGACGATCTATAATAAAAATGATCATTCGTTAACGTTCAATGATGTAAAATTCAATTGAATTGTCTAAAGGATCGTTAGATTAATTTTTTTTTCTTTTTTTTTCTTTTTTTTTCTTATTTTTTCTCTTTCGGTTGAAATTCTCAATATTTATTAATATTTGCATACTCTTCTGATCTATCATCATTCTTTGCTTTACTCTTAGAACATCCACACGCATCATGATGAGAGCATGGTATATAATAGGTAGAGATTATTATCGTTTCAAAGACGCATGTAGTTATGGGAATGATCAAGAGGCACAAAGGGACGTATTCAAAGTACTCTAAGCTAACACCCTGAAGCTGTTCGAAATACTCGAAGCCGTTATTCTCGGGAAGCAATTAATTATCTCGGCCACGTTTGATCTACGATCCTGGGAAGAAAAAAAAAAAGAAACGAGGTATTACACTGGCTGTGTAACCTTTTACCTGGCAAAAAGGATATTGTGCTCTAATTAGACGAAAAAAAATTTCACTTCTCAATCTAATTTCCATAGTACCGAAGGTACCGGTTCTCCATATAGACTCCTCTAACCCCCGACACCACCGCCACTACCACCACCATCACCATCATTCATTTTCTTCTTCCTTCTCTTCTCGAATAATCGTTAGCAGAACTTTTCGCACTTTGCTGGATTACCATACTCTTATACCCGAAAAAAAAGAAGAAACAAAAAAAGATAGAACAAAGTTTGACCTTGGTGAAACGCGTTAACGTACCTTTCAAAAGTTCTTATATATTTCTCAGTAAAATGACCATAAACATATTTTTACGATCATACTAATCGCGGAAATAACATTCTCGTACGATGACCTCCCTGAATATCCGACAAAAAAATATGACGTTAAAAAGTACATATGTATTATTCTGATAAATACGAGCTAAAATAACGGTATGCGTGTATATTGAGCTATTGAAATATGGTTAAATTGATTTTCACGTAATAATAGTATAACGAAGGAAATTAAGTAGTATTCGTAATCCTCGACTCTTTTCTCACTTTGAAATCGTTCAATCTAAAATCTCGGAAAAAAGGGGCGATAGGACGCCTTATTTGATTCTTTCATCTTGAAAAGCGATCCATCTTCGTTATTACTCTACTCATGATATCTTTGGTAGGATAATAGGTAAGGAAATGCGAGAATAACGTGATCGCTTATGAAAGTCATGGATAATTCGTTCTCTTTGACGTTCGAACGATTTAGATCATACTTCGTCTTCAATACTTTCCAAAAAGTAGAGGAAACGATCGTAGTACATGCGAGTTGAAGATCGAGACATCGATCTATCTTTACAAAATGAAAAATGTAATAGTATAATATATTCGCATTAGCCTAAATCCTGCCAAGTGGATGAAAAATATTTTCCCATCGATACGATCATATTTGAAAAGAAAAGAAAAGTATAGAATAGAATAGAAATAGAAATAGAAATAAAAAAGTAAAGAAAAGATAAAAAAAGAAACATTTTCGGTTACGGATACCCTAAGCGAAATAAAAGCTCAACAAGTGTAACGAATTAAAAATCGATACGATAATCGTTTTATCGTCTGGAGAAAATTCCCGATTGAGAGAATCGTTAGAGAAAGAGCCGAAGTCAAAATCTCGTAGACCGAGGAAGCGTTTAACAGAGCCGTTTCCTTTAAAGCTTCCTTTCTTTGCTTTCAATCACGGCGAAAGGTAGTTGCGGGCGATCGTCCGTTTATTTCCTAGTCTGGGTTTTCTTCGCGAAAAAGGATTTACTTTTCTTCTGGAATCCTTTTCGCCGATACTTTCTTTCCTTATTTCCTTCCTTCCTTCCTACGAACAAAAATATCGGACTAGATCGAGCGATTAATTCAATCCGCCCACTATCTTTTTCTCTCTCTCTCTCTTTCTATCTTTCTCCAAATCGAATTATTTCAGATTAGCGAATGCGATCGGATAATTTCCGATGACTTAAGTACATTTCGAGTGTCCATCGATGAGAGTACGAGCAATTATAAATTCAAGCGATTATCGAGGGTCCACGATATCGGTTTCTAGCGATATCTGAACGAGCTCCTTTTTTTATCTTCTTCTCTTTTTTTTTGTTACTATGACGCAAATGTCGATACACGAGTACCATCCTAGTAATCGTTGATGAAACGACCGCTTATTCGATTTACGCGATTTCCGTTAAAAAAAGGAAAAAAAAAAGAAATAAAAGATAAAAGAAAAAGAGAAGAAATTTATTCATCGAGCGCAATGCACTTTCTTTGAAAAGAAAAAAAAGAAAAGAACTCGAAGGGGGGGGGGGGAGGGTTCGCTATCTCGAGTGCACTTATAATTAAATACCCATGTCGATAGATACTTGAAAAACTTTACCCATTTATGAAAATTGTAGTGATTGAGAATAAATGTTCCAATTCCTATTCACGATTAGGAGATCAATTCCGATATATGTATATACTTATATAGGTGTGTATATATAATATATATATTTTTTTTTTAATCGTTCAAAACGAATAATCGTAATACCAATCGAATAAAAAAAAAAGAAATATTTTTCCCATCATTAAGTTACATACGATACAACGAAATGATGACGAAGGATACTCTTTTTCTATATGCCAATAATTAAATTTATATATATCGAGTTGGTGGAAAAAGAAATGTTGAATTTTCCCAGTGAATTGTAGCCAAAAATCTGACATTTTTTCTCCACCAACCCAATATTATAAATACGTATGAAAAAAAGAAGAAAATTATCTCAATACGATTTGAATCAACGACAACAACAACAACAATAAATAGAAAAAAAGTGTTCCAATTTCTAACCACGATTAGATCAACTCTCAACTTCATGTTGGTATATATTTTTTAATCACTCGACGCGAAACTATCCTGGTACCGATCGAATAGAGAGAATCAAACGAATTGCCGTAACGACAACGTTACCGACAACTCAACCGACTATCTCCGTTTCCTCTTCTTTTTTCCATCGAAATCCACCAAGCCACGCCGCCGCCGCCGCCGCCCAATACCCTTCCAATGCATAACGATAGTCAATTCAATTTGAATCGCGGCCAAACTCGACGGGACAGTTAATTTCGTACGAATGACGGGCTTCCGTGGAAATTTACAGCGCGATTCGCTCGAGCGAATCATATAGATTGGTGCCGATGTTCCCCCTCCCTCTCTCTCTCTCTCTCTCTCTCTCTCTCTTCCACCAACCCATTCTCTTCTTTTTTTTCCCCCCTATTCATCCTTTTATTTTTCGATCATGGAAAGAAGAGAGAAAAAAATCGGCATACCCGACCGATCAAAATCGACGCGAAGACAATTTATAAGGGAATGAATATTTTTCGAAGCTTAGAACCTTCCTCGCGAGATAAATTCGTCTAGTTACAAGGATAATATTAATTTGATTAGATCAATAAGATATATTTTATATTTGTAAAAGTAGAAAATAAATAAATCATTGAAAGAGATGAAGAAAGGATTATCGTACCAGTCCCTGGAATATCACCAAATCTAACACGAACGTCTTTGTCTCGTCTTTTATAAACGTCAGAATCAATTTATTTCGTTCGTCCTATGAAAGGGACACGCGATTTATAATCGTGATACAGAATTTTGATATTATCGTCAAATCCTGTCTAGGATAGTATCGAACGTATACGATATAGTATGAAAACGAACTAAAATTGGATACTTTACCTTTGACTTTAAAGCTCGGTATGCCAGAAAGTCAACCAAAGGAAGAAAGAAAAATTTTGCCTATGTCTAAACCAGAAATCTATGTGAAAGTACATATACCTAGATATATATGCAACTACGTATGCGTCATTCGCATAGAAATACAAATAATATATACGATAAAAAAGGTGACCGTTACTGGTTCCCACCTTTTAACCCTAGGTTGGTGCATTTATTTATTTGCAGGAAACGATCGTGGTGAAAAACGATAGCAAGGTCCTTTACCAGCCGACCACCAAGGTTTCCTTCGATAAGGACTTATGAAAGGTAGCTTTTTATATTGTTTCTCGAAAAAGTGAGTTCCCCCTTAGTATGTGAAAAATCATACGATTCTTTTACCACCAGCACTTCCTTCAACCAATTCGATAAAGTGCAAACCGATAAACGTAGAAATTTTATTTGATGTCCACCACTAGGTCCAATCTCTCAGCAAATAAAAGACCATAGTCGCATGTCAAAGCATCAAAGCTTGAGTATATATATATGTTACAGAAAAGAGCTGATCAATTGCGTGACCATAGGTGGCTCGTTAAAAGAAATAAAATATCATGTTGAAGTAGAACTACGAGGTTGCTCTCTTCTTTTATGTAAGTGTCTGTAGAGGTTTACGTATATGTGTTATTTGAAGAACGTTAAATTTGAACTGGACCATTAAAAATGATCCAAACTATTTCTTCTTTTTTTTCTATCAATAAACGTACAAAAACTTTCGTATATTTGTGTGATTACTTTAGGTAGGGGAGGAAAAAAAAATAAATCGGTAAAGTTTATAAAAAAGCGCTGCGTAAGTCAAACAAAATTCGAACGTTTGATGCCGTTATATACTTCCTACCATCTACACGCTGCATCATGATGTTTCACGAAACAGATGGCATTTCGAACTTTGCCGCAACTGTAACTCACCGCTTTACCCTACGTAGCCGCCTTCACGACCGCGAATCGCACCGCCGATAGACGGTAAACTCTAAACTGGATTACGAATCCCGCGGATAGTTGCCACAACTAATAGACACACACGACCCAAATTATAACCCTTCCTCGATGTGCGAATTCAAAGCTTTTGCATCGACCTATCATCATACTAACGTATATACGTGTGTATACGTGAACGTCATTCAGTATGTGTCGTGTATGAATGTACGTGTAACGAGTACGTCAAATCTCATTGTGGAGTACGCAGTACTTTGTCGCGGTACTTCGAATGATCGACTTTTCATTCTTTGACGTATTTCCGGTAATTTTCCCCATGAACAGAGAGAGACACGTACCATTCCCCCCCCCCATTGTGGAAAACAAAGTCCTATATTTTCGTCGTATAATTTTCCTATCTTTTTTTTCTTTTTATCCTATAAAGAAATTAAAAGTTCTTTCGATTATTTTACCATCGTGAAAAAAAAATAAAATAATCTGATAAGTTAAAACGTATAGAATTATTGTATGAAATTTAGGATCGATCTCGTTTTACCTATGCACACGAAGGAATTTATTCTTTTTCTTTTTGTCGCGAGCACGAAAAGGGGTAGATTTCTCGACGCACGCGATGTTCGCATTTAGGACAGAATCGACGCTTATGTCGTAGAGGAAAAAAATCGCTCCAGTTGTTTCGTGAATAATTAAAACGTAATAATATTTACTTTAATTGACGGTAAACCATCGAGAACTTGTTGCATGTACAAAATTACACGTCACACACTCGTCGTCGTCGTCGTAGTCGTCCCATCTAATGACCTAGTGAATTAACTCGATGGTATTACAAAGACACGTGAGCTTAACTACGGATAAAGCTCGTTCTTATTTTTGAAAGTAATCTCAGATCAAATACAAGTAATTCGTGTAAAGCTATGCACAGTCAGATTTTCTGCGGATTAGCTCTAAACCTATGCACTTTAGTGAAGGAGATAAAGCGATATCTCTCAGCAATAAATTCCCGTAAATCCGCCGGATAACTCTTTTTCGTTCTTTTCCTCTCTTCTGTCTTTTTTTTTTTTGTTGTTTTTCTTTTTTTTCTTTTCATTTTCCTTTCCTTTTTATTTTCCATTCGAGTTGTAAATATCGAATAAAGAGACTAATAACAGTTACTCATTTTTACGAAATAGTCAAATGTATTTACAATATATTTTTCTTTCTCGGATTAAAAGTCGACCGACGAATTTTTCAAATATTTTTAGAAAACAGAAATATCGAAATCTTTTTTCTTTTTTTTTTTATCGTAACCAAAATTACATTCAAAATTATCCGAAATCGAAAATACCTCGTTTGCGATAAAATCAGCTACCTTTTCATAGTTCGTTTATTCTTTTTTTTTTCATTTTAGGTATACTCGAATTCAATCGCATTCCCTAGCTTCGAATGAAATGAGCGCGTGTATACGTCAACCTTCGTCGCGTTTGTGAAAAGCGAAACAAAAAATGAGAAGTTTTATTGACGCGAAAGTTCGAAAAAAAGGGAGAAAGGGGAAACAGACGGAGGGTAAAAAAATTTGTAGCTTCGATCGTGTAGTAATGACGTACGTGAACCGGCATATCTCCGTGGCCAGATGCACATCGTTTGCGGGGTTATTGTTGATACGCAAACAGTAAACGAGGGCACCACGGATGTGTTTATCGTCGGATTAGCGATTCCATTGCTCGAGCTTTACCGATTTCAAACTCGAGAAACGAGAACATTGCATATTCTGCAACTAAATATTAAAAATCATTGAAATTGCAACTGTGCATTTCTTAATCTTCGTTAACATTAGCTGCATTTGTTCCGTGTTTTATTTTACTATGATTTTCTTTTTTCATTATTAATACATATTTAATGGCATATATATATATATAAGAGCTCGAGCCAATTTTCGGGAATGATTTTACGGCATAGTCCAAATTTCGTGAGAACTTTACTAACGTCTAATGATTATGGATCGAGTTTATATATTAGAATGCAGCTCTACGAACTGATACGTATTCCTGAAAATGCAACTTGAGAGATTATACTGCATATATATATTTACGTGAAATATCTTGATATATTATGATGCGTGGTGTATAACTAATAATAAAAGTCAATTAATTATCTATACGGTACACGAATAATCTGATTAACAAAAAAAATACATCCCAACCCTGACTCGTAATAGGTGCATCATTTTGATTTTTCTGGTTTTTTTTTTCAAAAAAATAAAGACAAATGTTTCCGTCTTATTCGAAATGAATAAATGAGTAATGCATTGGTACGAAAAATGCAAGAGAGAGAAAAAGAAAGAAAGAAAGAAAGAAAAAGAGAGAGAAAATTCTGTGGATGCGAATTTAAATTCACGAGGGATGAACGAAGATGGTCTAATGGTTACAGATCATGTTTACGATCCAGGCACGATCCGAAAGCCTTGGATAACCACTCCCATGGGAGTATAGCCGAGTCTTTTATGAAACTTAATTTCCCGGATAATTTCATCATTTATTATCGCACCTCCCCCTCCTCACCCGTTTACATATCACGTTCATAATTTACAGTCTGCGTGCAGTCAAGCGTTAATGGAAGTTTCAGGTACCTCGACACTCTCTTTCTCTTTCTCTTTTTTTCTTTACCCTATGCTTCTCTGACAGTTCTTCAGTTTCTTTTTTTTTTTTTTTTATTACTTTCACTTTAGCTCTGCCGATGACAGGAGCATTTGATAATGTCGACGAGAAACGTTGACGTTTCGCCGAATTCACCAAACGTGTATCCAGATAGACTCTCTCTCTCTCTCTCTCTCTCTCCCCTTCTCTCTCGTACAACATACATTTAAATATAAATTCAAAGAAAAAGAATAGGATGTGGGTCTGAACTCTGATAACGAATGTTATCACGTAAAATAATCACGTCAATATTATCGTCTCGATGAAAAACCATGACGCAATAATAAACTAAAAATATTTTACTGACGCTATACGTATAATGGCGTTCATTTTTAGTCCCAGCTTCCATTATTAATAGACTCACCGAGAAGGTAATCGATCCCTCTTTGCCTACGACCATTCACGATTACTTCGGTGAAGGTTCTTTCTATTAAACAGCTACACACACATTCACGCACATATACTTTTTTCTCTATTTTCTTTGTTAACATCGATATTAAAAACATCGACGCATAAGAATTCGAAGTGGAGAAAAAACAATAACAAAGTATCATCTCTTAATGAAAGTTAAAAGCTCGGGTACTTTCGATTTATTTGATCGGAAGATCAAATATTATTCCTAAGGATAAAAAAGAAAACATAAAATAACACGTAGGATGAGGATGGAAAGTCTATCGTGCAACACGCACATTGAAAAGCTCACACCACCTGTCCAATAACGTATTATTCATCGGAAGATAGAGAAACAACGCGACGCTTGGTACACTTGGAGCTCAGTTTACCTTGTCGGAATAAGCAAACAAACATCGTTCGAGCTACCGGCTGCTTTAAACAATCTGGAAACACTTTGGCGACCCGTTAAAGTACAGTAACTTCAACGATCTTCAGACACCATCTGAAATGTTTCTAACGTTGAAATAAGATAATGAAAATACATTCTATCTCTACTCATTGCTCAAATTTAATCTTTACCTTTTATTAATCCTAACAAGATAATTCAAAACAAGACATCCAATTTCTATCTTGTGAAATCTCTTGAAAAATAAAACTACGAACTTTATGGAAATGCGAAAATCTCATAGGGATATTCTCAGGTGTTGTTTGAAACGCTAATACTTGCCCAGAGTAACGCAGTTTAGTTGTTCGGTGTTTGTAACGAAGAACATATATATGTGAGTATTGCTTCGGCTATCTTCTCCCCCCTTCCCTCCCTCCCTTCCCCGGCCCCACCTATTTCTCGGCAAGTCCATCTTCAACTACAATGCTCGTTACAGGGTCGGTCGTTCGGTCGGTTCGCATGTCGTATTTGTACTACAAATCCTCTAACCTCAAATCCCCATCTGCAGCATGCAACAGCAAACCCTAATCATGGCCACACGAGTGATCCTTGATCCCATCAGTACTCTCGAACGCCTGTCGTCAACCCTTTTCATCTAGGAATAGTGCAAATTGCTTCATTAGTTTTCCCAATTTCTTCCCGTCATAAACTTTTGTTCGTTAACTCTAGCTAATTTACAAGTAACATTATCTATTTCTATCTCTCTCTCTCTCTCTCTCTATTTGTTGAACGTTACGTTCATTAGGAAACCATCCTTGTCTATGTCTCTATGTCTATGTCTATGTCTATGTCTATATCTATATCTATCTGTATCTCTACCTCTATCTATTCCTATTTCTATCTTCTCAGTCCTAAATCCAGTATACGTGCGTGCGGAAAACGTAATGAGCCTATCGGTATGCGTCGATAAACGTACACAGCCGAAGATGCAAACCTGTGCAATTAACAAGCCGACTAAACCGGCAAATTAGGAATCCATTAATAGATATCTAAACACAAATGTAACATCAACCAGAATAACGTTTTATCTCTTTTAGACGATAATAAATCTTAATAAATGTTAACCCTTTTTATCTTTACCTTAATGGAATAGTGTCGATTGTGAAAGAGAATTCCTCGAATCAAAGCTTGTAACACTCCGACGAATTAGTTGTTACCAGTTAGTCGAGAACCATAATGTTCGAATATATATTAAAAGGAAATGGTCTGCTTGGTGTGGTAAGAGCTCTATAGAATGTTTAAATTTTATCGTGAGAGGCGCACATACAGGAGAATCAAGATATTCTATACAACGGTACTCTACGGTCAATATTCCGGTCGACGTCGGCCGTTCTTCATATTTATTTTAAGATCTGCACTGCTTGCTGAATTAATTCGAGCGAGTATTTACTTAGGTATATTAATAAATATCTCGACGAAATTCCACAAGCCTTGTGCATATACATATAAAGAGATAGATAGATAGAAAGAGAGAGATAGAGAGAGAGAGAGAAATAAAAAGAAAGATAAAGAGAGAAGTTGATTCTTTGTTATATACTCGTTAATTTAAATATATCGGTCCATTTAAATATTTTAAATTATCATTCGGGTCAGCATAGATATCGAACTAAATTACTGCATAAATAAAAATACTGTAATTATTTTCATTTGTAAATTAATCACCCACGCATGCACATGCACGCAAGCACGTACCCACGCAACATACAATTTCTTTTCTATATACGTATAACATACTTTTCTTTGTCAATTGAATAACGAAATAGTGTCGCAAAGCATTAGCCCCACGATTCTCTTGAAAATAGAACGACGAGAGAAGTATAAACGAATCCGTATTACGAATGTATGTATTCGCAAAGTTTTAGACGTTAGGCTTGAAAATACTCGCGAACGTCTCGGTGTCCCCGTGTCAGAGTATATTAGGTAGGTGGAGAAAGAGAAAGTTAGAAAAAGAGAGAGAGAGAAAGAGTGAGAGAGAACATTTTCGTGGAGTTAATGTCTACAGGTACTATGAGGGCTTACGTCGCCCTCCCGAATATTTATTAACTCGCAACACGCTGCAGCAGCAGCAGCAGCAGCAGCACCAACAGTAGCACCAGCAACACCAGCTACAAAATTTCCGACTGTTCCTACTACTGCGAATTTGATTCTCCCTCTCTCTATCTCTCCACTAGCAAAAGTGGCCGAGGTAGTACCGAGTTGGAATTAACGGGAGAATAAATTGTCCTATTCGGCACGAACCCTTCATAACTCAGTGGCAAAATTAGCATAAGATCAATATTGCTTTTTCCCTCGTTCTCCCTTCTCCCTCCCTCCCCCCATCTCTAACCCAACCCCACTTCACCCCATTCCACCCAACTCCCCTCCTTCTCCTCCTTCTCCTTCTCTTCCTCTTTCTCTCTTTTTCTCCACCCGCACGAGCTATGTCACCAACGGAAACCTATATCTCTCGTTCTCATACTATATACTAACGTTGTAGGTATACACCTATATGTGTGTACACAGCCTGTACCTCTTTCTCTCTCGGTTAGCCACCTACTACCTACCTATTTGATGCGTTTACAATGACCTGGAAAATTGCGAACACCAAAGGCCCACAACGTTCAGCAAAATAATGCTCGATGGTATTTGGGTAGAAGTACCCGAGATATTACCTACAGATTGCTGCTTTGTTTGATGCTCGTGTAATCGTGACGCACACGCTCGCCCAACTTCTATAGAAATTGTGTGCGTTTTCAGCCACGGTAACTAGCTATTATGTAAACGCAGAGGGCGAATTAATATTCGAATATCCAAATCGTTCGAGTCGGCTTTGAAACAGTTGCTTACTGAAAGAAATATATGTGTGTGTGTTTATATATATAAATACATTTCTATGTATATAAAAATGCACATTAGGTATATTTATATTTCTCTCTTCTGATTTCTTTTTTAAACCATTCGGCTGTGAAAAATTTTATTATCGAATTCAAGAGTCAGACGAATGGAAAAGTATGTATATTTACAAAAAAGAAAAAAAATGGAGAAAGATAAATTTGGTCAAAGATAATAATAATAATAATATTAAAAAAAAAAAAACATACTGTATAAATACGTAAACGTATTCGGTAATACGCCAAAGGGGACAGAATTGACGTAGGGTCCATTTTGCAATTGGAACGTGTATATGCGCAATCTTTATTTACAGAAAATGCACGAACGATCAGTGTCCATAACGAACTATAGCCAACGCCATGTGATATCTCAACCCGACAAAATGGCCAAGATAAAGAGGGAAAAAGGGAAACACGAGTTAGTGAAAAAAAAAATAAAAAATAAAAAATATTTTATATATGAGGTGAAGTATCTCAGAGTAAAACGTAGGTATCCATATATATATATATAGGTTATTATTGATCGGTTTCATTTTCGTCATCCGTTGGAAGATGTCGTCCATAACGATTACATAAAGTTACGGTCGTTGAACGGATTTATTATCTAAATCGAAAGTCCTAAGGTGTGAATCAGAAGGCGGAGTAATAAGAAAAGTGATGACGTTTTCAGATTCACGTAAGCGAGCACGATCAACGACTTTACAGTGAAGCCCGTAAGTAAGTAAGTAAGTAAGTACGTACGTTCACGAGAGAGTTGCCTTTGGATCAGAGGAAGATGAAAGATGAAGAGAGAGAAAGAGGATCTCGAGTAAGTACGTATTTTGTAGTAGACCGTGTGGTGTCCACGTGACCAGTTGTGCTCTCGGAGTGGAACGCGGAGGTCAATGCTTTCCGTCCAAGGCCAAAGGACCGAGAGAAGCAAGACTCGAGTGGGAACTCAGATACCCGGAGTACACAGCATCCAACATCAAGGCAAGCAATGGCCAACCAAGAGGAGAAGAAACCACTGATCTCAGTTTTTCCTCTTTCTTCCTCTTTCCTCTTTCCTCTTCTTCTTCATCTTCTTCTTCATCTTCTTCTTCTTATCCTTTTTCTTCTCTTCTTTCATCTTTTACAACCTGTTTTTTCTCTCTTTCAAGCCTTCGAGGTTAAACGAGATTCTCTTTCTCTTTTCCCTCTCCTTTGATTATCCGTCTTGTATCTTTCTCATTCGTCCTTTCTCTTTCTATCTCTTTCACTCTTTTCATCTTCTCCGTTAAAGAGAATTTCTCCATAGAGAGCGTTACGTAGTCGAGAACATCGTGGCATCACAAGGAATCGGATTTCGACTCCCGCTGATCCGAACCACGAGGAAGCTTTTCTTTTTTTTTACGAGAGACCAATGTTACCGTGGATTGCAACAACCTGCTATGCGTCACACGTCGTTAGTTAGCCTAATAAAAAACGGAAGCATGCATTCTCTCTTTCTCTTCCTCTCTTTTTCTCTCTACTGTATTGTAATCCTGTTAATATCGAACATATTCAAATCCATATTTCATTTGATCACTCTAGTGATAAATAATAACGATAATACGTTAAGGAAAATCCAGTATTGTGCTCTCCAAATTGACGATAATTACATTTGTTCGACAAGCATTAACTATTTCAACATTGAACAACATAAAATCGCTCGATTTCCCTCTTGACATTCACTCTAGCGATCTAACGGACACGCGAAACCATAGATGCACACCGCATAAATATCCATTTGCCACAACAAATTCGATTGTCGAATCAATGGCCGTAAAACGGTCGACAAATCGCGCGAGAGAATTACGAGATCCTACTTGAAGCGTGCGGGAGGATGAATCCTCTCGTTATTATCCCTTGGATTCTTTCGAACTGGCATAAATATCCATTCTTTAAGGGAAGAGAATATAAGGTTGTATTTCAACGGAATGCGAGAATTTTCTTCTGAACGTTCAACAGGTACCGAATCCACGATTTTTATTTTCTAATTAAATACATTTTTATTTTCTAATTTTACACAATCTTAAATATATTTAAAGTACATTAGAATATTGGATATACTTTAAACAATTGATAATTAATCAAAGGAAATGTAAATTGTAATCTAAAAGCACGGAGTATAAGTTCGAAGTTCCGTTATCTTCGAAATCCACCGTTAGACTGGCTCAATGTCATCTATGAAAGTCTATTAAATTTCTTTTATTAATTCTTGTTTATATGATTTCGTAATAAATCGAATTTAAGACACTTTAACTCTCCCCTTCCCAATCAAAGTACATTTGTTTAAACATTTCGACTCAGTGATGAAACTTAGCACAAAATTGTTATTTTAAAAACATATAAAAATGACAATTATTTTATATAATCATATGTTAATAGGTAAGTAACGTTTAATAGTGTTTTATCAAAACGTAGACGTTATTTAAATGAATGTAATTTTCCGAAAATAAATTCATTGACAAAATTGATGGAATATCACGGATCGAAAGTCTAGAAATCCATCATTTAGCTGGTCTGATTTCGTTAAATGCATCACAACTAATGTCGTATATAGTGATCGTAACGATAGCATCGCATCAAATCCATCGTACGAGTTCTGTCAAGTTCGTGGTTCCATAAATTTTCAAACACGAAGAGAATCAAAGAGGGAGAGAGAGAGAGAGAGAGTGAAAGAGAAAGAGAAAGATAGAGAAGCTGATTGAATATCCGATCGGCGGCACGACCGGTGCAGTTAGGTATGTATGTTAGAAACTCGTTTAATGCTAGCCCTAGGGACTGAAATTCTGCGGCGGCTGCAGTCGAGTTTCGAGGCAGCACACGCAAACTCATGGCAACCGATGTGCGGCCCAGCCACGACTGTGGCGGTCGTGCTTAAATGAGTTTCCAGTTTATAACCGAGCTTGACGAGCGACGCGAAAGTGAAAGCTCTAAATCCTCCTCTGGCTCGCTCGCAAGCTCTCCCTCATTTTCTTTACCGATATAACGTTTACGCACCTTTTGGCGTTAACAATCTTCATCAAGCAAAAAACTTTCGAAAAATTCCTTTATTTTCTTACCCAAAGAACAGAAATATGAAGATCAATCCAGAAAAGAAAAAACTTTCTTGTACTTTCGATAAACGACAGAGATTCCAGAGGAACCTTACTTTAATAAAGACTTCTGCATCGTCTCTCTCGTTCATGAGAATCATAAACGAAACCGAAGATTTTGATCTTCCTTTAACTTTTAAATTATTTTCTGAATCGTTGGTTAGATCCTACATTAAATTTTCTCGCAGTTAAGAATTATTTATGATCGTAGATTCGTTTGGGATATTCATAGAACTGGAAACTAACGTTCTAAACGAATGAGTAAATTAGCGTGAAAACAACTTAATTGGCACTTACTTCTCGATTACTTATATACGTCTAACCATAATTGTTGTTCTAATGTTCTGCATAAATAAATATTTTTGGTATAACGAAAAATACAGTTGGCAATGATATCGTTGAGTTAATTATTATAAGGATTCTCTTGATCATTTCCTGATGATGATACCGCAGGCAGAACGTGGATCGACAAATTTCCTAATACACCGTTATCGATCGTTCCTCAAGGCTATTTACAATACATATACACATATACATATACATCTACATCTACATCTACATATGTGTATATATATATATATATGTTTATGTATATGCATATGTTTTTGTATATGTATATGGATGTATGTATGTATGTACGTATATGTATTATCCAAAAGGGGTGTATCAAAGATGATAGTTAATGGAAGGAAATTACTCGCTCGGGTACTCTGCAAAATCTTATATTTATCTTGGCGAGATCACGTCAACGGAGAAGCAATCTGGGAGCGACATTAAACGGGATAATGAAAGCCAATTAGAAAATTTTCTACCATCAGTGCGGTACCTCTAAATTAATTAGCCCTATGCGGAACGAAGATAAGAGAATTTTCGATAACGCGTATTGGCCGGTGTCGTTAATGAAGTTCGACGCGTCGAAAGGCTCACCGCCGATATTTTTCTCCCTTTTTTTTCTTTTCCTTTTTTCATTTCTCGTATCCGGTAGAAAACTTTTTGTTCCAACTAGATTCTGCTTTCCATTCGCGTAGTAATCCAATTGGATTACGTGTGAAAAATATTCACATTGTCATTTCCATCTCATATATTTTTCTTCCTTCATTCTAATTAAAGACTATTTATAACGTATCCGTGAAATGTAATATTTACCGTATCAAACTAACGACGCATGACAATGCATCAAAAACCATCTACATTATTTTCTACTCTTGTCACGAGATAAAAGCCATTTTTATAATTATATTTCATAATCTTCGTGTCATTAAATCGAAATACGTATGTACATAGATATTTGTTATTTTATTCATAAAGAGATCCAACGCGTGAAAACGTTTCATCATACGAAGAAGTTATTACCAAAGAATTATACAATATGTACCTACCCCGATCAATATCCTGAAATGAAATAATTCGTGATAGGCTACGAAAATAGGTGCGTGTGCACGTAGATTCAAAGAAGACTCGGACTGGAGTATTCTTGAAGGAAAAGTTAAGTTAAAGGTTTCGTTCAAAGCTCGATTTTCTTGCTGCCTGTATATCCAGAACGACAACCATTGTACACGCATTGCATTGTGTACCTACGTCGAGTGACCCAATTTGGAGAGTGCTCAAACGGAGGAGGTAGAGAAGATAAAGGGAGAGAGAGAGAGAGGAGGTGATGGTAGTACTGGGCGACGCCTAATAAGGTATGAAGAGGCGTACACGTCGCGAAACACGCGTATTTGTGTGCAACACGTCCGTGTGCAGTCAGCGCAAAATGCTCTATTTTGTATGTGTATGTATGTATATGCAGGTGTGTTGAAAGTGCACCCTACTATAGTTGTACTATCTCTCTCTCTGTTTCTCTCTCTCTTCCTCTCTCGTTATACTTGCTTGTCGGATGGTTTCGAATGTACATGCATATTCAGACTGGTCGAGCAGTCCTCTAGTAAATTAGACTATTTGGCCTTCTCTATTATTGAAGGAAACCCGCGAAACAGAGACGCTGCAGCTTGTAATACTCCACCATTGCATTCGCAACTTCGCGACTCTGCGGCTTCCACGAAGTTCAGAAAACCGGAGGGAGTGCGATGGAATCAAAATGAGAGAGAAAGAGAGAGAGAAACAGAGAGGAAATCGACCTGAGATGAAGGAAAAGGGAAAGTTACTCGTGGAATAGGATTAACTAGAAAAGAGGGCCCGAGATTTATATTTCCTTTGAAAAAATGCACGAGTTCATATTCTTTATTACATATTTTTTTTTTCTTTGACGAAATTACTATAAAATTATATCAATAGCATCAATAGTGTTAAGATGATTTATGAGCAAATTAGGATTCGAGAAATGAGTAATTTCCTTTATTATCATAATTAATACACTGCATGCATTTTCTCCTCTGTTGACAGAGCAAACATTATAATTGCATTTGTATTCGCATTATACATTCGCATCCCATTATTACATTAAATGCTATTAAAATTTTCCAATGTAATGTAAAATCAAAATATTGTTGTATCTAACTATTTTAAGTATAATAATTATTTTGCTTCTTTTGTCTAACATTAATCTTGAAATAATAACATGTTCCTATAATTCTTATCTTTTTACATTAGATAATAGATATAACATATAAGTTAACCAACCGAAATTTATATCCAGATAACTATCATCATCGCGAAGCCAGGAATCAAGAAAAGCAATACAATCATGTCGATATAATAAACTTCTTATATACGTAAGTGATCGTTATATCAATCTATATATATATATATATATATATATATATATATATATATATATATAAATGAATATTTGTATGTTGTATTGTATGTGTTTGTAAACTATTTATCCAATTGCAATGAAATTTTGATGAGTTGATTTTCACACGCCCGATAAGATTTTCGTAAAGGTATAATTATTTTACAATGATTCTTTCAGGTGCTTTTTATTAATTATTAGTAAAAGAGAAAATAGAGTAGGTGTTAGAGAGAACGAGTGAGTGAGTGAATGAGTAAATACATGTGTCTGACATGAAACAAGGAACTATAAATGTTTTGATGTGTGTGTGTTTTTTTTGGTTCAGCAACAAATCGAGAAGCGTTAGCATATAAAAGAAAAGAAAAAAAATATACTTGAGCGTTTGAAAAATAAATAACAAAAGAGAGCGGTTACTTGCCTAGAAGTAGTTGACTATGCATTATTATGAAATAAATCTGACACGAAATCACATTTGAAACCCTTTTCAGTGAATTATAGAAGCGTACATACAGTATCCGATTAAAAAAATTGTACAACGTTACGATTACCTATTAGATTTAGTATTGAAAATTATTGATAAAATATCTAACCACCACTAAACCTAACACGCACGATCAAATGTTTAAAAAGGTTCAAAATTATGGTCAGCTTACGTTTAGATGTATCTTTATCCTTGTATCCAATGCTACATATCCATATCCATATCCATAACTGCAGGTATCCATATATGCACTATACACACTCACTCGCATATGCACCTCACTTGCATAAAAAGAATACACGCACACGCGACGCGAAATAAATGTCACTTTACTTATATCCTTGTTATTCCTTCCGACGCTCGAAGAAGACTAACGATTATTATGAAAAGTCGATACGAATAGATACGACATGTACCGAACATACACGAAGGTCAATTACAAATCTAACAACGAAATGACAACGTTCGGTTGTCGACACCGGCCGAGGAGCGACGGAGAGTACCGAACGTAAACAAAACATTGAACGCTCGACTAAGCCGGTAGTTAAGGAATGTTTTTCTATGTGTATTTCATATATAACGAATTTCCTAGAATTCACCGAGAGATAGAAACAGTACCGATCTTAAGTTCGTTTGACTTGGACGTACACCTTCGTCTATCTTTCTCTCAATACATTCAATACGTATAGAATTGTTACTATATTTTTGTACAGCTGACCTACTTTTGTATCGCTGACCTACTTTTGTATCGCTGACCTATTTTTCTTACCAGTGACCTACTTTTGAACAGCTGTTTTCAATCTCTAATGATTAATTTTGATTAATAGGGAATGTATTTCTATATGTATTTGATAAATAACGAAGCCAATGTTAGAATATCGCCTTTTTTAGTTCAGCTACAAGTCAAGGTACGTTTGTTTCATTATACAGCTAAGCCGATACCTGTATCGGTGAGTGATTTGAAAAAAGAAGTAAGAAACTAGCGAGTATCGAGAGAAGAATGGAATATTAGTGAATATTGAGAGAGCATCTTGAGAGAGTATATCGAGTAAGTAATGTGTTGTGAGATTGTGAGGTAGGGAGTTCGAGAATCATTGCAACGTCATGCCGAGTAATTGCTAGTAAAATATAAAAATAAATTTCCGCGACATATATATCATAGATAAAAAATAATTGTAATTAATTGGTAAGTTATTTCTTTTCTATTTTTGTACAAAAGTGGGGATTAATTCTTTTTAATAGTCCTTTAAAAAATTAAATGGCTTTCATTGAAACTTAAATTATATATATATATATACCTATATACATTAGGTGCGAATAAAGACACGAAATTAAAAGGGAAGTCATTCTATTATCTTATACAAGTTCCCTTCCGGGTGAAGAAGAAAAGGAGAAAGGAAGAGGGTCAAACGGATTTTCGGTAGTTGTTCGTTGAAACGAGTGGGCTCTCCGTAGGGTCCGTCGTCGGTGCCACCATTCCTGCCATTCATCGCGCTATTACAATGCTATTCGTGATAGGCATGGAAATAGTGCCGCATATGCAGTCTGCCATTCACAGCTCTGAAAGACGAAATAACGCGCGGTCGACGTCGTGCGGCGCAGCTTCGAACCGGAAACCGGCGCACGACCGTCCGTTTCCGGTCTGGTTTCGCGAATCAAAGGAAGAAGAGAGGGGCTTGTTCCATCCGCTCGTGCCGAATCGCTTTCGAATGGCTCTCCTGCCATTTCCCACCGCGAAACGTTAATTACTAAATACGTTTCAAACCCTACCTCCCTCCCTCCCTCCCTCCTTCTCACCTCCTCCTCCTTCTCCTCCTCTCTTTCTCATTCATTCTCTCTCTCTACACCATCATTGCGAGTTTTACGTTAATGAACCATCCACCATGCTCACTTCGAAGAGAAAACAAATTTTCGTCAACGAGTACTCAAAAATTCTCTCTAATGGGTTTATTTATAATAAGATGTACCAATCACAATTATTTTTTAAAACTGATTATACATTTTAAACTAACAACTAAGAAATTTTTCGATGAATAATTATTTTAATTTGAGCTGTTCTATTCTGGAATAGATATGATATCCAATGACTTACGTTAGTTAACGAAAGGCAAACACGAGGACATGCCATCAAACGAGCTTAGCAGCTTGATCCGTGCGATGACACGCGATTATATTCGACGTTAAGCGAGCATTGCAACGAGAATTGCAACGAGCAAGCGAACCAGCGAACGAGCAAGCAAGCAAGCAAGCAACGGTATAATCTGAGGTAATCGTCGAGCGACCGAGGTGTCATAGTTGTACTCGAAAACGTTGCAAATTCAAAAAGGGAATTCAACGAACAATGGCAAACAACGATAGCAAGGCTCAACCCCGAATGAAAAGATTTGCACGGACTAACAAAAATAAAAAAAAGAATCGAAAGGGGGGAAAAAGCGTTAGAAACGCGTGCAACAACGAAATGCTATGTACGATAGTATCTATATACATACGTATTTACGTATGTATTCAATGCAGGAAACAGAGAAAATTTGTTTCGCCGATATCATTTCGCAAAACGTGCCGAACAGGATAAAGATACAATCTGGAGCCGGATGTATCTTCTAGAAATTTAAAACGAGTTCGTGGAGCTACGACATTTCATTTGAGAATCCTCTCGAGGTGAGGAGGAAGAGAAAGAGGAGAAGGAGGAGGACAAATAAGAGAGAAAAGAAAAACATAATTGGTATGTAGAAGAAAGAGTAGTATACCAGTTTAGACAACAAGAGGACCATACAAATTTTCTATGAGACTTCGCTGTCTATCCACCATACGTTGACGGCACCGGCCGATACGTCGAGCGTAACTCTTGGTGCTACTCGAGCAAGTATCTTATTCAAGAAAATTCCTTCAGGGTTTCTCCCGGGAGGAGAAGAAGAAGAAGGAGAAGAAGAAGAAGAAGAAGAGCGGTGCCAGAGATGGAAGCTTTGCTGGAAGGGTAAGGTAAAAGAAGAGTGGAAGCAGAGGATACAGACAAGGCAGCTACCTCTTCGTGCTCCTTTAAACTCTCGCGCTAAATAAAGAGAAAGAGAGAGAAGTCGAGGGACGTTTAATTTACATACATTTACTCTTTCACTACTCCGACAGTGCTTCCTCTCTTTCTCTCTTTATCTCTATCTCTCTTTCTCGGAATAGCCTGACCCGCGGTGTCTCCGTAACGGCTACCCTCCCCTCTGTAGTCGACGAGTACCAACGACGACTGCTAGTAGTTCTCCAACCCTCGTCCGGCAACCCCCAGGGTACACGTTCTCTTTCCCCAACGTTCCTACTCTCTCTCTCTCCTTCCACCCACTCCAGTGTCTCTGTCTGTCTTTCTCTAACCCGAAAACTCGCTGACCTAATTTCAACGAAACTGCATTGCGTGTCCTACCTGCACGGTTGCACCTACCGCATTTCAACTGCACGTCCCTCCCTCCCTCTCTCCTTTCCTCAGCCTGGTAGCTACGAACATACACGAACAGAGATTTGTGCGTTAGTTTGCGTACGAATCATCCTACTGCTCCTCCCCTTCACCCCTTATTGCCTATCCCAGTGATATCTCTCTCTTTTTCTTCCTCCCGACCCCTCCGACCCCCCATTTCTACCAACATCTCTCGCACGCTAGTGGACATGGTAAAAAATCTGCCCATTTCATGCATCGCGTTTCGTATCCATATCGAGAAACGAACAGTGCGGAAAGAGAGAAAAGAGGAAAATCAAATAATATATGCCATGCGGAAATGAACAAAAAGAACTTATCGATCCTCTTTTAGAATGGAAAGCGTTGTCCCAAAAGATTCCGTGGGGACCAGTGAAATACGGTTAAATAGATTTTATTACTAACGCTTCGTCGAACTTGATCGTTTAATAATATGAGTTATTATCTCTTGGAAACTAGAATCGGTTATATGTTAATGATCTTCGCGGTTAATGAGAAGTCACGGATTTAACGTTCCATCTAACTGGTTTATCAACGACTGGTTTTATCAGGTTTACAATGATAAGTCAATTAGAATGATGCTATGGTTGCTCGACACAAGTGAGAAAGGAAAAAAAAAGATATGAATGGTCGTATTATGCGTTTAACAAGCGTAGAGAAAGTTAACACAACAGAACGCACGTTAACTTATCCGGCATGTTCAATCGAAGTCTATTGCATTGCAAATAGGGAAAGAAGTATGCGTGCGCTTGGTGTCGTGACAAATTCATTCGTCCTCTGATGTAAAAGCGTGTGAGAAATTTGTCGATCTCTACTTAATTTTACTTTACCAAGCAACTTTATAGAAGCATACTATACTATATAGCAACTTTATCGAATGATGTCGAATCGATCTATGATAAAAAGAAACATACGTATAATAATAGAGCATATAGCTTTTAGTCATAGTACTCATTTCTAAAGATTTGTTCGAAATCGTTCGTATATTTACTCGAATACTCGAGAGAAGCGGCTCGTTCGTAAAACACAGGAGACGGTATGCGAAATGACTTCATACGGATTATAACGGCCGTGCACGCACCGTGTTGACGTCAAACCGGTCTTCATCCATCGAGGAGTACACGAAGTACCTCTTTGCCGACGTACGGCGAGTAGCTATTACTGGTCAGCACCGTGAAACTTACTTCTAACGCTGTCACACGGGAAAAACAGGTTTTACCCTGTTCCCAAGTCGTCCCAAGATCGTAACATTTCACGAACTTGTGATGAAGGTCTTTTGGGTTTTCACCAAGGACTTCACCTAATACTTTGATCTTTTTCAAACAATCGTACTAAATTACAAAATATTTCTCTTATTGGGTATTAACGATCGATTAGTAAAGAAAAGGAAAAAAAACAAAATCTGGAAAATGGAAGATTTATGGAGAAAAGAAGAAAGATAGAAAGAGAGGTACACCTATATACTCTAGTCGTCTAACTTTAATTACAAACTAGATCGAATAAGCTTTTAACCGAAACCAACTTCTTTGATCCACGATGATAAATAACTTTTCATCTGCTCTTTACCCGATTTCCCTTAACCAAAGGTCGACTAGGTAAAAAAAAAAAGAGAGAAAGACCAAATTGAGCAAGCAAAGAGAAAGAGAGTGGGAGTAAAAGAAATTAAACGACACGAAAAGGTAGGAAAATAGAATGAAAGAGAAAAACACAGAGACAGAGAGAGAGAAGGAGAGATACGAAGCGAATAGGAAGAGCGTGACGATACTCCGTTATCGAACGTAATCGATAATACGAGGAACCGAGAGGAGAAACGAGATTCGCGCCTTCTCGTTAGCTACATTCCTTCGTACCGAGGTCGAAGCGTCATGAAAGGTTAACCGAGTTGAATGAGTTCGACTTAAGTTCAACTTCCGTTTCGTCCTATATCTACCACCACCTTGTACAACCCCCATAGTTTAATGATCTTACTAACTCAGACGGACTTTTCCATTATTAGTTTGCCCGAGGGTAAACCCACCTGTCTACGTGTGCTACCGCTTGAAAGATTTCGATACGGTTTCGAATCTCTACCCCCGCACGCGCGTTCGTTCCTTAGTTTTTTTTTTTTAAATAAAATTCATTCCTAAAAAATTGAAATTTAACGAAAAGTTTTCTAATCAAATTTGCACGTCTTGCCTTTGAAAGATTCCATTAAAAGATTGAATAATCGACGAAAAGATTTAAAAAAATAAAAAAAGAAAGAAGAAGAGAAAAATTACACTTTTTTGATACCCATTTTTCTTTTTTACTTTTTCATTAATCAAATATCAGCTTTTGTTTAAATGATATATAGAGTATCATTAATTAAAATCGATAAACGATTTAAAAAGTATTAAATTTGTGCGATAACTTAAAACGTATGGCGCCATCAATTATTCAAATTCTGTATCGCGAATTTGAATCTGCCGATAATGTAGATACAAGTAGAGTCTAAATATGAGAAAGAAAGCGGGAAAATGATCGTAATAAATCGATAAAAATCGATTATTTGAATTAGTTACAAGTATAATCTAATTGTAATTTATCTCTTTCATTTAATCAATGTTGAAAATGGAAAATTCGTATCCTTATTAACGCCAACGCATGGAAAGTTTGTTCGCCTTGGGCGATGTCTGCGTGAGATCTGCCTCGTCGTTATTAACTATCTAAGGAATACCAGATTTTCGCCGGAGGATGTTCATTAACCGAAATGTAAGGTAGGTGTGGAATTTTCGGTTGTTTAACGCGACATCATCATAATTAACTCCGTTCCTAAATTATAGAACTTTCTAATAAAAATTCTAATTAAACTATCACAATTTTTTTTGTTTTTCTCTTTCTCTTTCTCTCTCTTTCTACTATAGTGATTGCGTTAGAAGATCATATATATGCCTATATAATACATAAATGATAATGCATGAATACGTGGAAATTGGATATTGTATTGCACGTACTATGCTTATATCGATTTTACATTTTTTATAATTTATATTGTACTTCTAACAATTTGACCCAGCAAGTACACATGGAAATTGGGGAAAATAAAATAAAAAAAGAAAAAAAAAAGAACGGAATAATAATAAAAATACATACGAGCGAGAATACCCTCTCTGATGAAAACTTCATATAATAGGATTGCTCTCGATTGAAGCTCGGGTTATTTTTTATTTTATTTTTTTCGCTTTCGTACCTTTTCTCTATTTCTTCTTTTTTTTTCCTATTTTAATGAAAAAAAAAGTAAAAAAAAAATATAAAAAAAAATAAAATAATATAAAATAAAAGAATATAAATAAATACAATCATAAAACTAGGACAACGGGTAAAGTAAATAAAGCAAATTTGTAAATGTCATTGATTCCGTTACTTCGTTTTTATCATTGGAAAACCCAAAGTTGAGGACACCCCAAAGTTGTGGACACCCTAAAGTTGTAAATATTTATATATGAATATTCAATTCTTTATTCAAATTTTATCGGTCGATATCTTAGAAAGGGTTGAGCGCTGGACCTTAATATTAGCGTTACTTGATATTACTAGTCAGCATCTACAAGTGTGTAAAGTTTCAAACAAATCTAGGCGGCTATGACTTGTATGAGCCCTTGTAAGGAATAAAAAAAGAAAAATAAAGTAATTAGTACGTAGAAAAGAAGAATATCTATTTATGTTAGTTTTTAAATTATATTTAAGTTAGTTTATAAAAAGTCGATTGATTTATATTTCTTAAAGATATGTTTAATATTTATGAATCGTTAAATATTAAATGACATGAATTTTGGAAGAGAACTATACTCTTCTTGAAAGACTTGATCTGTAAAGTCTAAGAGATAAGTAAAGGTTGGTCCTTGAAGACGTATTAAAACGGATATAATCACGAACGGCCTCTAGGCAGATGAGCATCTAGGTCAGAGTATAAAGTTTAAGGGTTACTACTAAAATTTGCATATCATTCGAGCTCAAGGTGCGAGCCCTCGTGCGCACCTAAGGAACCTACGATTGAGAATATTTACAATATAAAGTACATATAACAAAAAAAAATGTATACAGATATATATGTACATGTATATAATTTTATATGTATAACTACAATACTCTCTTTCTCTCCACATCATCAGATTGTTGCTACCACGAATAACGAATCCGAAAACTACTCTTGTAATTCCTCACTCGCATTGTTAAGTAAATAGGAAATATTATTCCATGCATATCAAATAATTATATATATACATGTGTGTATGAATATATGTGTATTTGTTATAAGACTTTCTAAAAAAAAAAAAAAAGTAAAATTTTTAATATATTCGTATCAAATTCATGTAGTATATTAAACTATTATTTAAGCACAAAGTATAATACATTTTCTTTTTAAATATTATTAAAGATAATTGGAAAAGAATTTTAATACTGTCGACTCTAAGTTTTCTTAAATTATTCATATTTTATTTTTGAGTAATTTTAATTTATTTAAACAATATTTCGCGTTCTGTTGTTATATTAAATCAATATTTAAATAATAGTAAATTCGATTATGAATTATAATAGAATGAGTATAAAAAATGATAATTATTAAGTAATCTTAAACCTTATTTCTTTATAATAAATTACTCAAAAAATAGTCATCAAATAATAAATAAAATCTTACTTGTTTTTATCATAGATGTATACACTAATTACTATATATTAATAATTATATTAATTATTATTTTAAAATATACTCTTATTATAATTAACACAATTTTAAATACTAATATTTCGTTTCACCATAGTAACACTTTTAGTTCATATTTTGTCCACAGCTGTAACTGAAGTCGACCACTCTTCGGTTGAATCTAGTGAATTGCCTTAACCAATCAAAATTGCTTACTTGAATAAATTTTCAAGATGGCAGAGTGATCGTTTCAACAAACACGTAGGTTAGTTTATCGTCTATAAAAAATCTTTTCACATAAGATTCTCCTGCTGTGCACGTTGTCGAAACGGTAAGAATATAATACTTTAAATCTTAACTATTATTTTATAATATTATCAATTTTTTATTATATTATAAACTTCTATTTAATGAGATGTAATTAGTGTGTCATTTTTCTTCCTTAATATGAAATTTATCGAAACAAAAACGTATTAAAAAACAACTGCATCGCGACACGTTGCCATTAACACATGCTATTAACTAAATCGTAATATCAAAATTTTCAAGTTTACAGTGAATCTCTTATCTTAAAAATTCAACATTTTTCCCCTTAAAATAATAAATTACAATAAAAAAAAATAATAAAATCAAAAGAATAATTGAGAAATAATATTTTTAAGGTATCATGTTGATAAAATTTATACAAATCGTCTAAGATTAATAGCAATTTATTAATTAGTATGATTTCTTTAAGGTTTATTTAATTTTACGTGCAAATATTATATGTATTTATTGTAATCCTCTTACTTAGGTAAGCCACAATGCAAATCTTCGTGAAGACCCTTACGGGTAAAACCATTACCCTTGAAGTAGAAGCATCTGATACTATAGAAAATGTAAAAGCTAAAATTCAAGACAAGGAAGGAATTCCTCCAGATCAGCAGAGACTTATCTTCGCTGGCAAACAACTGGAAGATGGTCGTACTCTGTCAGATTACAACATCCAAAAAGGTACATTTGATAATAATAATAATAATAATAATAATAATAATAATAACTATTTATTGGTCATAATTATACACTTATTTATTTAGATAATATAATATGTTAAATAATCTTATTATTCATCAAACAGAATCAACGCTTCATTTAGTATTGCGTCTTCGGGGTGGAGTTATTGAACCCACTCTTCGTATTCTTGCACAGAAATATAATTGCGATAAGATGATCTGTAGGAAATGTTATGCACGTCTCCATCCACGTGCAACTAACTGCCGTAAAAAAAAATGTGGACATACCAATAATATCCGCCCAAAGAAGAAGCTAAAGTAAACTGTTTATTTGGATTATTTATCCGAATCATGGAAAATTTGGATTTTCATCTATATCCATATTCCATTTTCTAGCAATAGAACATGATTGATTAATCAGAAATATGTATTTCTTATTATGAATAACAATAAAAACTAATTAATAATAAATAATTTATTTCTGCTAAATACACACATTTAAATTAAAAGTATTTTATTAAAAATATACAATATTTACATGTTAAAAGAATTAACAATTTCTAAAAAATTTAATAATTGTTTTAATACAGATTTTAATTTAATTTAATTTCTCTATATATATAATTGATAAAAGTTAATATAATAAAAATAAAGTTTTAAGTACAATTACTTGTACGTACTAACTTCAATAATAACTGTTCTTGATTTGTATAACTCTTATAAAGATTCATGTCGTTAGAATTTGGGATAGAACCACCAACCTATTTTAAATAAATAATTTTTTGAAGGATAAAATTTTTACTATAGATGGTATTTTATGTATAATAATTATTTACCTTTGCTCTTTTAACATATTGTTCATATATATTTATGCTTGCTTCTTTGACAAATGGTAAAGAAGTAACAGTTGGTGGTTGTGGGTTTTCTGGAAATGATGCTTGCTGTACCAGTTTTGAACGAAGTTTCGTTTGATCTAACGGGTACGTTGCATTGCGTCCTATTAAAACGAATCTACAAAAACAAATAGACAGTAAATAGTACACTATTGAATACTAAAAATAATACAAAAATTTAAAAAAAAAAACATTACCTTTTATACAGGATAATATCATTTCTTGCTGGATATTCTGGTTGCATTCCGTATACTTCTTTCATTGACGGGAACAAACATTCAAAAGACATTAATTCTGTATTATCTTTTGATGCAAATAATTGTGAGTCATTCATCTGTGGATGACTTTCATCTTCATCGGAAGTTGAATCGTCGCTTGAACTATATAAAATAAAATTAATTAGTAACCTTATTAACATAAAATGTATTTCAAACATAATAATTTTATACCTTGCACTAGACGTTGTACTGCTTGTACTACTTTGTCCGGTCATAGATGGATTCTTCATATTTAAATTTTTATTACCAGTTTCTTCCCTTCTTCTACCTGGCCTTATGCGTACAGCAAACGGACTAAAGCTTGTTGTAAAATGGGGCATGAAATCTCTAACAGAATGACTTATTATATATGCATATAAATCTAAAAATATGGATAATTCATAAGGCCTAAAAATAAGTGGTTTATAGCATTAGTTATTGTCTTTTATGAAAATAAAAAGTAATAATTATCATAAATATCATTTACCTATGATAATCATAATAAATATCAATCATTTCTTCATAAGTACTTTGTACTTGTATCATTTCAGAACAAGTTTTTGTCACTTCGTTAAACGCATATGGTAAACATTTTAATACATTTTTATTCCACCATTGAGTAAGTAATCTTCTCTTGCGAAGATATTGACAAGCAGGCTTATGATGAAGGTAATAATCTGTTAATAATTCCCATATCGAAGGTTTACCTTCTTCAGGTATAAAAAGACCTAAAAAGAAATATATAATTTCATATATTTCAGTATTTCTGATTGTAAGTTCAAATAAATTTGCCTAGTCTCAAATATTTAATTACCTAAAAATAAATTAATTGTATGTTGTTTTTCTTGATCGCTAAAAGTATTACTATAATATCTACTCAATGTTTGCATAATATCATTTCCTTGACTAGTCCATGGTGCAGTTTTTCTAAATTTACAAATACAGATTACTATTATTTGTCATTGGTGAATTAAATTAAAATTTATGTTTATTACCTATAAGTTTTAATTCTGTGTACCAATTGAGATCCACCATACTGTAAAGCTAATGTATCACCATGATCTTCATACAATTCTTCCAACATTCTTACACAATCAGAATCAAATTCAAGTTTAGGACTTTCCAATACTCCCAAAGCACATAACTGAAAACCTAAAGCACATTTGCCTATAGCAAATTGAGCAGTATTTGTCCGATCGAGACAATCCACACAATTAGTTCTAATAATTCCAGTTTGTGGTATTCCTTTTCTTGCAAAATAATTCTTTACATGATCTTCAAAATATTCTAGATCGTATGTTTTATTACATTCGATGGATGGCATCTCTGAAGTGTTCTGATTTTTCAAGCAATTATTATATTCTATTTTTAATGAACTATTAAGAGAATTTTTCACGTCATAAGAACTACATGATAAACCAGAACTTGAATTTGTTTTCTGAACTTTTTTAGCATTACTGTGTTGTTGCATGAATAAATTTCTTTGACTGTAATATGGATTATGCGATTGAAAAACACCAGTTTTTAAAACAGCATTATGGGCTATATTTGCTAAACGACCCATAACATTTACTTCTTTTCTATAAAAGAATTATTTTATTTATTAATAATATATGTATATCTTTTAATCAATTACGATGTTTTTTAATGATTATAATTTTTATAATTTACCGCTTGAGCATTCTGGCCATATCGAAGCTTATGTATTGAATATGGTGTTCTGGAGGTAAAAATTGATTTAAATATTTCACAGCTGTACTTAATTCCTCACTTAATGTACTTTCATGTTTTTTTTTCTCACGTTTTTTAACAAGATTTAGTATTATAATTGGTGATCCATACCTCTTAAGAAGTTTATTAAAATGTGCTCCTAGAAAAAAATTAAAAAAAAAAAATTATAAAATTTAATGTTTTAAATTAAATGAATATTTGGATGGATAATTGAATCATTCAAACAATATATTTATATTTAACTTCTTACCAGCTGTTTCTACAAATGGATCAGCTAAATCACAAACAATTGTAGGCTTCGGAACCATTTTGCTGACGTCTTGACTCCAATGGCCAGGAACTGAGCCACGCATTTGTACAAAAGAACTAAATCTTCCATTATTTAAAGAACTCACACCAGAATCATGAACAATTTGTTCTGTTTCTACTTCGTTTGCTACATCACCCTTAATATGAAAATTCATTTATATATATTCATAGAATTTTGAATATGTGTCGTATAAAATAAATAATACAAAACCTACATCAAAATTAGCACCACGCTTTAAAAATCTAGTGCCTGCATATTTATTACTTCTTCTAGCTATTAAAGCGATATACACAGATCTTCCAAAGATGCTAACATTTGATTGTCCAATAAAACCATGTATTACGTATAAAATCCAATCTCTATGGAGATCTTTCTCAACTGGTGATAATAAATGTGAGTTCCATATAAAACGACGATTTGGATTACTACGTACTGCATAATCAATATACTTTTCTTTTTTACTATAAAGAAGTAAAAGATGAAATATATTTTTTTCCTTTTTTATTATTATTAAACAAATTACAAACCTATCATTCTGCCAATTTTTATGGAATGACCACATGTTAAAAAAATCTTCAGCTTCTTCTATATCATCTTCTTTTTGATTAGCATTGTTGGGAATGTCCAATTTAATATGCTTTGGTGGTGCCATATTATATTGCAAAGTGTGCGTCAAATCGTAGGAATAACTGAAGTAGAAATTGCTACTCAAATCAATACCTTGGAACATCTTTACATATCTTTGTTCATCGGGATGAAAGAGACGAACAGTGTCATTGGGAATGTATATCATCGAAGTATCTTCTATTTTATATATTGTATGATGACCAATAACTGCTACTCGACGACGTTTAGTTACAAGAATAATATAATATCCTTCCAGGAAGCGTATAAAACCTTTTATAAAAGATTTCTTAGATAAGTTTTAATAAATATTTTTTTAGAAAAGAGAAATCTGAGATAAATATATAAACATTTACTAAGAATTCTGTTGTACTTATTATGTCATACAACAAATATATAATTATTTTGATTTGCTGTAAAATATCCCACATTTTGTGCATCAGAACATGCTTCATCTACCAATGATTACATCGCTGACAAAATGTCATGCGTGGATAACTAACAAATAGAGCCATGCTCAAAAAATTAACATACATACCATGTTATATTATAAATTATATGTGCATATAATTATTAATTATGAATCTTATCTTTACAATGTAGCAGTTCTTCAAATATTATATTTAAGAATAATCTGAACCATCATAAAAAAATTTCTATATGATTATTTTAGAAGATTATTACAACTCATATAAACAATAGTATTTATAATAGTCTATTGTTTCGATTGATGATAAAAAAATTTATAATAAAAAAAAGAAAATATTTCTTTTTTGGCTCAGATAATAAAAACTGCAATGAGCCTTACCAAGAAGACCGAAAGCTGACACTAGCCTGGGAAAAGTATCTCTCTGCCACATATTCTTCCAGGTGAATTTAGTTTTTGTCGGTTTGTGCATCGGCTTTTCTGACCGATGCTGCTCAGACTCCTCTGATATATTTGTGCTGGATTCTTTATTATTGCTGCCTTTGTTAGCAAGCATATGTAAATAAGCTGTGTTCTTTATATTATAATTAATAATGGTTCTGATATGATATAATTATATTATTATTTTTTTCTTTTTAATTTCATAAATAATAACAATAATAAAATGACAAAGTTTAATAGCATTTTTCAAAATTGATAACATAAATTGTGTCGTAAAAAAAGAAAAACAATTATGTGCAAAGCTGAGGAGCCTAAGCCTGTTGCATTTATAAAATGATTACGTGCCATAGGCAAGTTTAAGACTATCATATTTAAAATAATACTGTTTTAATGATATTGTGATAATGACTCGATAAATGTGATTGTTAAAGTGTAAAAATTTCATAAAAATATTATAAACCATACCAAATATTGACTACAGAAGCATGTACATGCAATGATAAACATTGTAATTCTTTGCACACCATACTAGAACCTTTATTATATTTAAAATAACATAAGAACTTAACTTACCAACAATACCAAAAGCTGAAACAACTCGTGCAACACCGCCAACGTTGTTGCGTTGTCCTATGCGTGTACGATTACCCATATCAATCATGTTAACAAGATCTTGTATTTCATCTTGAGTATACTCCCTTTTATCATCAACAACAAAAAGTTCCCTTGGTTCCATCCGATCAATTTTTAATACACGAAATCGTGTTAGCGTATTATTTGATCCCATTAAATAAAACCTCTATAATATTTTTAAAATATCATTTTAATTATCATTTTTGTTATTAAAATTAATTTATATTCTTACAAATAAATATATAATAAAATTCATTAATTTTACCGATTTTGTTTCATAAAGTGCAATTTTTTGTATTGATGATATTATCGGATGAAATATCATATTTGGGGCAGTATTTTCATCCATTATTGACCGATTCAATGATAATTGTGTATATTATAATTAATATAATACAATCACTTGTTATTAATTCGTTTATCAATGTACGTTGACGAGGTTAGACTATTAGTAGATAGACAAATTCAGTGAATATCTTGATAAACATAATGTATCTTAATTTGTTTGATCAATTTAAATACGAAAAATCACTCTTTAAATATATTTACTAATATTATAACCATATTTTTATTAAATAGTTTTTTCTATAGAAGAAATAATCCAACATGACATATTGTCATTATCACCTGCACAGAATGCTGTAGTACAGTGCCACGATACCAAAAAACTTTATATGTCATTTTGTTATAAATTATATATACTTATATATTTTTCATAGATGGTTAAAAATTGAGATGTTTAAATGATAAAAATATTCTTATTTTTATATTTGTTTATATTATAGTAATCAGATTTATTCCAATAGAAAGATGATAGTAAAAATAATATATTGTGAGATAGGAACAGAACTAGTTCTACAAATCTTTGACAATATTACTTATTTTATTTTTTTATTCAACTCGTGACATATTGAGCATAGTATGTGTTACATTATTTCCTATATCTCTACATTATATACATTTATTTAACCTTTCTTCATAGCCTCATACAAAAACTTTGCTACATCAGCAGCAGCCAAACATGTTATCGCAATTGTTACTCCAAACAATATTCTGTCTTTTGTTCCTCCCATTAAGTAAACTGGTTTGCTGAGATCTCTCTGTATAAAACAATCAAATAAATTTATTTTGTTTTAATATACATATATATATATAATATTCATATGTAAACTCTATTGTAGAATTTACCTGGAAAAATTTATATTTTGCAACAAGCTTAGGATCAACGCCTCTGTAACTGTCTACACCAGGTAATGACTTAGCTTTAACTTCAGCAGATGATGACTTAATTTCTGCTGTTTTGGTCGCCATTATGTCCCAAATTAATTTTTGATCTGCTTTATTTAATGCACTAGGTTTCTGCAAAAAGAAAATTCATTTGTCAATATAATAATAAATTAAAATATAGTTTAATAAGATAGAACTTTGTTTATAAGTTAGAATTAATATATATATATTTAGTATACATTATTTTTAAATAATATTTTCTTTAATTTTGTTCTTATATAAAATATGAATAATAACGTATGATCGAGTATTATTAAAATCATATATGAACACTTTGTTACGTGATCAATATGTCGTCTGCTAATATAAATATGACAAGTACTTTAAAACAATTGAAAAACATAACTTGTGTAATAAGTAAATTGGAACACAGTAGAATACAATACTTCCATTGTTTATAACGATAACCATTGTTAATAATGATAACCAATAACAATGTCAGAAATAACTTAAATTAATAGAAAATACACTTAACTGATGCTTAAAAAATTGTCATCAGTAACGATGGAGCTGATTTACAAGAAAGTCAATCGTGTTAGGAAATGGTAAAAATGATAATTTTTTTTGGAAAATGATAAAAATATAACGGGAATGTATTTTAATTATTACTTACTAATGGATAATATGGTTGAAATTTTGTAGATTCTTTTAAACGACCAGTAAATGGGTTGAACTCGTAATAAGTCATTATCTAGTAGAGTCCAATAGGTTGCGCAATCTTCAGCAGCAGGCATTGAGTACATTCAACATAGATAGTTTACAATATAGTTCATATTAAAGATAGTTATAGATTAAATATTCTTTTTATCTGAACATTTGACAGTTGTTATTTATTTAATAAAATATTCAAAAATAATAATAAAAAGTACAAAAATGGTTTATTTCAATTCTTGACATATTATTTAAAGAAAACTTATTTTGGACCAATTGAAATGCTAAGAGAAAAAAAATGTAAAAGTCCAATTGTTTAACAATAAATTATATATTGATATAATAATATTTGATAAACCTTTTAATAAATATTTTTGTCATATATAGCGACATCTATAAATTCATCATAAGAAGGTTAGTATTCTAGATTATTGAGATAGTTTTGAGATAAATATCAAGTATGAGAATATAATAAAATCTACAAACAATATATTATTTCTAAATTATTGAGTGGTAATATCTGGGTTTTTATGAATTATACATCTTATACAAGGTAATATTTCTCACATATCAATTTACAAGTAATTATGAGTATTTATAATATCTACATTGATGCTCTTTATTTCTGGTACTACTGTTGAACAATTTTATCCTTATTGTATAGAGCTATTTTAGATGTTATAGTATTTCTATCTAAAATGATATAAAAGAGTCGAAAGTATATATAATAACAAATTACTTTCAACATCTGAATATTATAAAACTTATCTTTTATGTACATAAATGCATAATTATCATCTAAATTAATTGCCATGATTACAATCATAATCTTGCTAGGAAATATTATAAAAATAAGAAATTTAGAATATCTCTGTTATTAAATATTGTACATGTACGATTATTGTTGAATTTATTAATGTGCATGTTTATATATTCTATTTACAATCTAATATTCTTCTTTAAAATATTTTTAGAGTCAGAATCCATGAATGAACTATTGAAGACCATTTCAGCTGTAACATTGTATCAATGAATATTGGTAATTAATATACTTCAAGCAAAAAGATTTTCTTCTGGCTTTTTAATCCAGATGTTAAATTAATTATAAGATAATAAGTACTATTTTTATTTGTGCTTTGTAATATATTTTCACAGTGTTAAATAATTCAATATTGCGATATTAGCGCCTTTGTTTTCTATATTATCGACCGAGCAACAAACAGTTGAAAATATGTCATGGCTGATCTTGTGATTCATAACAATGTATTAATTTATTTTACTTATTCTGATGAAGTATGAGAGATATACAATCAAGATTACAAATGGTAAGAGATAAAGATACTTATAAATAAAATTAATCACGTACATGATCTGATATGTTAGTTACTTAGTTATATTAAAATTTATATATATAATATTATAATAATAATAATAATAATAATAATAATAATAAAATAAAAAATGTGGTATACATATATATCTATTTATAATGTACTGTTTAATATGTGTACACGTATCAGGATATGAATTACTTTAATAATCCTTAGTAATATTGATAGTCCCATTTATATTAACATAGAACTTTTATACAGTAATATTATAATGAATGATTGTATCACTAAATTATGTTATTGATCTTCATGCTCTAGGAATCTACTCCTAGCATGAAACGTAATAATCAGAACATCACACTTCGTAACACACGAAGAATTTATAAAAAATGGGGACTGAAATATCTCACAGCAGTGAAAGATGCTGTTTTTAAGATGAACCTTGTACCATTTGTGCCCTTAAAAACACCAGCATCTTTAAAATGTGAGAACGAAGAGTCTAATTTAGTATATGTATGCCAACAATGCCAAGATTGGTAAGAATTACATTTTATATCTAAGCAATCTTACTTTAAGCAAAGAAAGTAGACATTATTGAACAACGCATTGGATGAGTCTAATTTTGTTGTAGCTTTTGGTTTAAAAGCAGTTTTGAAGACCATAGTCATCGACATAGTTGGATATTAGGATTTTGGTGTCAGAAATGTTTTTCAACAGTATGCACGCATGTACCTAATAGTAGTACACCATGTGACTTGTGTATAAATTTGGAGCATCAAAAGCGATCATATATGAAAAAAAAAGGTATTCATAAACATCAAAAAATGGGGACTGTTAGAGTCTTTTATAATCAATGCCAATTTTTTGCACATCTGAAAATGCATAATATATCTTTTGTCAACATATGTGATATTATGTTAATGCCATTACCAAATGTGGAGGGTGATTGGACATCTAAAATGGAATTTGCTTGTGAAGCGCTTTTGGAATATTGTTTTATGATAAGAGTACATATCATGGATTGGTTAAGAGCCAAAAAAGTTAATTGCAATTGGTGGAAATTAGTTGAAAGTAATATCGATGACGATGGTGATGATAATCCTATTACAAAGATCATAAAAACCTATAATGGAAGGAATTTATTTCATTTAGATATAGCTAAAGTTGATGCTGACTTGATTCCTTTGAATTCATTGCCTAAAGTTAATTTAAAATCCTCTACTTCGGGACTAAGTAAAATAGGATCAGAAAAGAATGAGAAAGATTATAATAAAAATATTAGTAATGTGAGTACTGTAACCACAGTTAGTCCTGTGTTCAGTCAAAACACTCTTGAGGATAAAGATAATCCTTGCACTCCTACTGATATTACCTTTGTAAATTGTGGTCCTACTTATAATTGTTATGCATATGACTCGTTAATAGATTATTCTTCACACAATAGTAAAATGATCAATTCGAAATATGTGCAACATATGAATAAGAATAAGCAGTCGATTGTAATGAAAAAGCAAAGTAAGCAAAAAAGATCGAAAAAAGAAACCCTTGATTGTATTACTCCCATTTCATCTTCATCTAATAAATCATCAAACTTAAATGTTAAAGATT
The DNA here is from genome assembly GCA_023678845.1 of Mischocyttarus mexicanus. Classification (NCBI taxonomy): domain Eukaryota; kingdom Metazoa; phylum Arthropoda; class Insecta; order Hymenoptera; family Vespidae; genus Mischocyttarus; species Mischocyttarus mexicanus. Next base: position 1,536,800 of record JACGTP010000009.1, read on the forward strand.
TTTCTAATCAGAATTTGGAGAAAGATTTTAGTCGTATGCAAAAAGATCTTGTCTACAAATGTGATAATAGTGGAAAATTATCCACCATTGCAATCACTACTCAGAATGGTATCGATAATTTAATTATGAACTCAATCAGTAAGAATACTAATTTGTTGCCTAATTTATCTAATAAAGAGATAATAAATCAGGAATATGAAAAACAAAAACACTTATCAATTATAGCAAATGATTCAAATTCATTAACATTCCAAGGTACAGACTCTGTAAAAATGAATGCACTTATTACTCAAATTCCGTCTCATCTTCTTTTAAATAATAAAATTGTATTTGTTGGTCAAGATATGGATGGGGTTAACAAAAATGTAAATCATGTGACGTTCGACGCGAACTTTAATGAAAAAGATAATAAATCTGCATCTAAAAAATTAATACCTTTACATATACATAATAGTGCAATATTGGAGGATGATAAGAGTTCTGATAATTTACAAAAATTGACAGATGAATCTAATAAAACAAAATCTCCTTATCGGGTTTCTGTTGAAGGTACAATTGTATATCGAAATGGGAGAAGATATATTCTTAAAAAAACATCAAATGGTATATATCAATTAAGCATGCCTACATCACCTGATTCATTAAATAATCTGCAAGTAGTACAATATGACACAAATAATCAAAATGGAATAACGAAATTATCTTTGTTTGAAAATACATATTTTAACTTACCTGAAACAAATGTTTCTTTGCCTACACCATCGCCATCTTCGTCAGAATTATCAAACAGTTCAAGTTGCGAAATTCAGAAGAAACAAAATTCTGGCATACAAAAAGAATCAGAGACATCCAGACATTACTTGAAACCAAAATTGAAACAATCTATATTGGATTTATTGAATAACGATGTATTGTGTGATGTTTTGTCATTTCGTAGGGCCGAAAATGCAGAAGTATATTTGAATACAAAAAGAACGAAGAGTAGTACCAAGCAACTAAACATAGTTACAACTGTAACAATACCAAATTGTAGACAAAACATGTTGAAAGAATTTCGACAATTGAATTGCCCTGAATTAATGGAACGTATTCGACACTTGCAAAATGTCCGTAAAGAAATTTTGAGTGTTATGAATTTCGTAGATAACAAAGACACAGAAAATACATTAAAATCAATTCTAACTATACAAATAGCATTAGAGGATGCTCTTGAGTCTTGTAATCACGAATCAGAAGATATCAAGGATGTATGGAATAATGAAGAGATATTATCGAACGATTGGGAATCAAAATGTCAATTTGTTAATAATTTCAGATGCGCCACGTGCAGTAAAATCATGAAACCGAAAACTTATATTCCAGGATTTTCTAAACCAGCTGAAAATGATGTTGTATATTGTTCATGTTACAAACATTTTTGTCAAGAATGTCGTAGTTATCAGGGTAACGTTACTCGATTTTTATCACATCAGAATTTTCACGATGAAGAAAAACCGTACACGTGTCCTGATTGTTTTCGCAGATTTCCTTCTTTTAGATTACTCGAAGGACACACGTGGTCTTTGTGTTTTCATATGTTGAAAAAGCGTGTTTTTTGTTGTAAAATATGTCAGATAGATGGTTTTCAAGATACGGAATCCATAGCAAGGCATTTTGCTATTATGCATAGTAGTAAAAAGATAGCGTGCGAGACTTGTAATATGGTATTAGATACGTACAATGAATATAAAAGGCATCGTGACGAAATGCATTCGACTATGCTTAAATCTGAACCAATAAGATTGATGATCTGCAAATTGGGGCAATGTATTAATCGGTATGAAAAATATATGATGCACTTGGAGAAACATTATGGTGTACGGAAAATAATATGGTTGAAATGTCCTTTTTGTCCGTACTATAATCTCGAAAGCAAACAATTTCTGATACAATTCAAAATACATTTTCAAATAGTACACCTCTATCGTCTAATAGAAATTATTAAACCAGAAACATTGAAGGATATTTTACCAACTAGTCTTTATGAATGTTTATTTAAAGAAGATGAGCCATTGATTTATGACAATGAAAGATCCAGAAAATTTCGAAATTTTGGTGGGAATGTATGCTCAGATACAATCATACCTAAAATAATAAATACACGAACTATTGCATCAGAAGATTTCGAACAAGTTTCGAATAATAATGAAGACTCTGGTTCGATACAATTAACAATAAAAGATAAGATGGAAGGCGATGTTTGGCCTACCATATCGAATAAAATGTCGAATTTTAAAATTACGGACGTTCGATTAAATAATACGGATTGTTCGATAGCTAACTTAAACAATGATAAAAAAGATAATCTACCGAAAATATTAAATGTAAGATCAATGGCTAATGTTTTGCCAAAAGATCAAAAATGTTTGTCAGATATTGCTAACATAAAAGAAGATAGTGTAGAAAGTGAGGAAATACAATCAAATGATCAGACAAAAAAACATAAATCTATTATAAATGATCAACCGAAAGAAACATATAATTCTGCGAAAGAAAGTATAAAAAGTGATGCCAAATGTGTAACAAATGATAATATTATTTCGAAAGATAAAGAAATAAATGATGTTCAAAATATGGCTACCAAATTAAATGAATCGAGTTCGAAAACAAGTGAAATTTTAACACAAATTGACAGTAAATTAAATGTGGTTGAGAAAATTAATAACACATTTTCTGCTTTAACAGAAACGCCTAATGAAATAAAAATAAGCGATGATGTGAATTCAATGAGTGTAATAAAATCAGAATCATTAACTACTCTTCCAACAAGCAACGATACCGATAATAAAATGAATGAAGATATAAACAACCTACCAAAGCCACCACCTTTAATTAAAATTCCTCAGTATATTTTAGAGAATAAGAATAAGCAAGAAGATAAGAAAACAAAAAAAACCAGTCATACGATTTCTCATACGTCTGGAAATCGTAAAACTAATCCCAAGCGACCATTAAGAATAGCATTTAATGGTCCAACTAATTCAAAGGACATGTATCAAGATTATAAATGTCATTTGTGCGGTGAGCTGATAAATACTGCTTGGCCTATTATAAGTATTCACTTTAATACAAGACATTCGGAGGAATGTAAATTATCTGTTGTAACGCCAAGATTATTAAGAATAACTCCTGAATTTATTAATGGTGGTTATAAGGAATTGCTTAATAATAAAAAGCGTAAATCCGAGGGAACGGTACCAATTTCGAAGAAAAAAAGAAGATGGAGTGCAAAGAAATATGCTGATTCAAATAATTCATTTGGTTTGGGATTGTGTGTGGAACAAGAATCCATAGAAGACGGAGAGGGTAATTTTATATGTCGAAAATGCAATCAAAGATGTGCGAACATGTCAGATTTAAGAGAACATATAGCATCCAATCATAGGATCAAAGGTAGATACTTGGTATGTTTAGAATGTGGCGAAAACTTTGTTGTTGCACCAAGTTTACAGATGCATTTGAAAGCTTTTCATGGTATACAAGATCCTATTTTTTACATGAATCAAAATTCGTCATATGCGCCGAGTAATACTGATGAACTTGAAAATGAAACAAAAGCAATGATTGCCAATCAATGTTACGTGTGCATGGCTGTATTTGAAGATAAAGCTACCGTTGATAAACATCTCCGAGTACATGGTATGGCATTTCTTAATCGCAAGAGAATAGAAGCTCAAAATGCTTTGAAAAGTCCTGAGAAAAATATAAAAGTCAACGATGAGAAACAAAGCTTTCAAAAAGAAAGTACAAAGGAAGTTGTAAAACGGGATAATCCATCTAATACAATCCTTGAAAAAATTAATGTAAGTAATTAAACATGTGAAATATTTTGAAATAACGCAAGCATATATATATGTATATATATATGTCTATATTGATGTATTATTTTAGGCTACGATAATAGAAGCAGCCCAATGATTAAAGGCAAAAGTTCTTGTAAAATAGTACGTTCATATTTTTTGTATTTCAAGGATATTCATAAGTTCATAATTGTAGATAATTTATTGTACATTCGTTAAAACTATCTAGCATGTGAAGATCTGTACAAATTCTTTAAATCTCCAGCAAATTATAAACTCGATAAAAGAGTTTATTATAATTGTACATTTTTTTAATTACTAGGATGTTTGGAAACATCTAGAGATCAACTGTAAAATATATATATTAGACAACATTTGTTATGTTAGTGTAATTACTTATAAATCTTAGTATTTCTAGATATTAAAGATATGTCAGTAAACAGTCTGATTAAATCTTTACTTTGATATAAATAATTTAATTTAATTTATCTAATAAATATTTTTGTTGTTTTCAACGAAAAAGACATCGTGTTTTTAAAGAAATTAATATAATTATAAATCATATAATTATATACATATACAAATATACATTTATTAGATTAACAATTATTTGATATAGATAAATAAATTATTAATTTTGCTGCAGTGATATTTTTCAAATATTGTCTTCCTTCGAATTATAATTTAAAATATGATATCTCTTTCTCTGACTCTTTATATATATATCTCCTTTTCTTGATGCATAAATATGTATATGCCATATATACATTTTTATATTTGATAATTCAAGGTGCTATTATATCAAATTTAATAATATTCGTGATTTTTTTTCGCAAACTTATAAGCTTGTTCATTTGTTCGTAATCATTGAACACTATAAACGGTTGGATTTTCTGAAGAAATATACTTTGTCTTTATTTATATTAGATAAGAATAGACTGATAATAAATATTAAAATTGTTTATTAATTATTTATAGGTAATGATGCGAGATAACATTCTTCATACTATATGTTCAAACGATTTTATTTTTCATCTTATATTGCTCGATACTTAATTACAAATATTGAAAATCATGAATTGTTATTTATATTATTATGTGCTTTGGCCTTATAAAATTTACTAGTCATGTAGCGAGAGAAGTATTGCCATCCCGATAAATAAATTATAAAAGGTATAAATATAATTGAAAGTATATCATAGAAACTTTTACCTTCACTTAAGTTTACTTTACCTAAAATGGCATGTATTAATTATCTTGTAATTAATAATATTACATTTCCTTTACCGAACTTAGAAACTTTTAATTTAAAACATTTGTTTATAGTACGAACAGAAAATATTTTTTTTTATAAATCATTGAAATGAAATATTCGATAATATAATAAATTATTTAAAATATTTATTTATATAAAAATAACATTATGAGAATATGAGGATAGAAGGATTCCAGGGGTTGATAATTGAAAATAGTCAAATAGTAAGTAGAATATATATAGTATTTTTTTATTACTCCACTCTTGACAATGACCAGTTATTGCTTATTAGTTAAAGACTTCAATGATTGACACAAAGATATTCGAGATACGAAGTCGTTCGAATGGCAATTACTCACATTCATCGAGAACTCTTTTTAATCTTTTTATATAAATATATATAATACATATATATATATATGTATATGTACGCACATATACAATATACATACGTATATTATTTATATATTTATTCTTTTTATTATTAGATAGATATCTTAATTATGGCATGAAAATATCAATATAATATCTTGACTCGTACTTATTTTACGAATGAAATTGGCATATTCTTATATTTATTATCTTTATATTTTTTGGAAAGATATATTCGCGTCGTACGTAAATACAGGTACTGGAGAAAGGGGCTTTAGGGCACTGAACACTTTTGATTTCGGGCCTGTAAGAGTATTTGCGGTGCTTCTTACGTGCTTGAAACAATCAATAATTCAATTAATGTGTTTTTAATTATATTCTGGGCCCAAGAAAAACAATGTTCCTTTTTATATTTTTTCATTCATCATTTTAGTCTTCCTAATAAATGATTTTTAATCGATTTGTAGATGATTTGTCTCTGTGATTTTTGTTTCTTTGTGTTAGATCTATAATTAGGTATAGATAGTCATGGAGAAGGTTTTTTTTTCACATCTTACAATTAATAATAAATTTAATTGAATGATCATATCGTTTTTTTTTCTTTTTCAGAACAATAGTTCAGAGCTCAACAATCCTTGATCCTAAATGATACACGAGTATTTACTACATTCGATATCTAATAATACATTTATTAACACAGCAGTGGTTTTTATTTTACGTCACATCCTTTTTTATTCTAAACAGTAATTAATAATTATGGAAGGTTGTACGAGGAGGAAGGAGAGGAGGTATATCATTTCAATTAATATTCAGACGTTTGCGAGAAGTCATTTTCATCGGGGATCCATTTTTTTGGCAGATTTTACGAATATCCAAGTACGTGAAAAAATTTTTTGTTTTTCCCGATCACGTTGGACGTATAAAAAATATGTACCAAGAAGATATCTTTCCCTTTTTATTATTATTATTATTATTAATATTATTATTATTATTATTTGCTTTTTTTTATTATAATCGACATACATTCGGTAAGATTATAATTTGAAACGTTGTCGAGAATTTGAAGGTAATATTCGAAATTTTTTCCCAACGTCTGTTTTTTTGTAAATATTTTTTTTTCAACAATTCAAAGAAGAATAGGAGGAGTTGAAGTTTGAATGAAAAATGAAAAAATGAAGGAAGCTTGGTCCCTCCGCGATACACAAAAACCAAACACGTGTCGCGTACTCTTACCGGTCCCGTTTAATTTCCTTTGGCACGATGACTAAGGAACACGAACGATGAGGATTAGACGGTGGTAGGTCCTTGATCGTTTGACGAAGGATCTTTAAGAATGTCCTCGTCTAGTTTAGCAATGAGAATTTTAGGGCTCGTTGGTTGGGAACATTCTTGTTCTTGTTGAAGAGTGTCCGTAAGGACAACTGTCAACGTCGTGGAACCAGAATGAGACCCATTTTTGATGACTACGTCGTTTATCGTACTAGGGAGCTTCAAGTTCGTCGGTGTTGAGGATAGTTCAGTTTCGATTGGACTGACATCACTCGAAACGTCACTTTCTCGAAACAGTCTCTTCAAATCGTTTCCTAATTTGACATCGTCGGGACTGATATTCGAGTCTGCCTTTATTGTTAAAGCCAAACTTTCCGGTGGTTTTCTACCTCTAATACTTTTACCTAATTCGCTTAGGGGTATGCCAACTTCGTGAGTTGCCCATACATCGCAGAGAGGACTGCAAGAAGAGCCACGGGGTGTCGAGGTCGTTTTAGGTCTTCTCGCATCTTCCATCGAGTGCCAACGATGAGGTCTGATCGCTGATAGTCCAGGTGCTATGGTACTGAGACTATTTGCTGGGACTATACGATGAGGAAATCTAGGTGAACCGCGTATCTTTTCTCGCGACGAACCTTGATTGCTGTTAAATTCTGTAAATTTGATAAATCGTTTAATAATACAAAATTAATCCTGAGATCTTTGTCTGATAACCATATTTATTTATTTTATCGATTTATTTATCAATGTGTATATAAATTTTAAATACGAGATTAACTCACGTGGCGGTAAAGTAAAATTCACTCTCGGCTCACTGCTCTCCTTACGGCGTAAGCCGAGGCTTAATCTGCGGTCTTCCTCACTAGTGATACTAATTATCGGGCCAGAACCACATCGAGGATGAGACTGCCTTGAGCCTTGTGCATCCATTTGGCAGGTTGATGCGGCTTTAGCACCTGGTACTAGACCAGCTATATAACCCATGTGGACTCTCAGCGCAGACGCTACACCTAAATACGGTTACTCTTGATAATAACGACATATACGATTAAAATGATAATGAATCATTTTCGATAGATATCGATTGACCTTACGAAGACTATAATCAATCTTGCCAGCAATACCACTATGGTCGTGTGCATACGAAAATTCAATTCCGCTACGGTTTATTGGAGATAATAGTTTCGTGGTTTATTTATACAACGATTCATCTCATAATAATAATAATAATAATAATAATAATAATAATAATACCTCATTCGAGTATTATCAATCGAGTAGAAAAAAATAATTACCAGGACTTACCTGTGAACGATGCTGTTGATGTCTTTCTACTTGTCGGACGGCTGCCAAAAAGGCTGAAGAGCCGTTGGAATACGCCAAGACGATTTGGTCCCTCGGTCTCTCTGCGACGGTGAAGCTTGTAAATGTCGGCTAGGCTCCTTCTGGGACCACCATCTGGTTCCAGATCCGGTTGACTGCTAAACGCTACGGTACCGCGGCGCATGCCTAATTTCAACAAGGGGTCAACAGGAACTCCTCGAATAATCCCGTATCGAGCGAGATCGCGATGCTTTCAAGTGATTTTATTTTATTTTATTTGTTTTTTTTTGTAATTTTCTTCGAATTGGTAATACAATATATGTATTATATTTCGTTCTTTGTATACAGATAACGGTTTGAATGATAAACGCAACGGAAGGATGCTTAGATAACTTTCGTCAACTTTATTTCTAATCAGGCTAAACTGGACTAAACGTCGTTCCGTTACCATAATCAACATTGTTGTGTATTTGTTTTTTTCTTGCCAATGAAAAGGGTGAAAGCGCATCGCAAAAGCGAAAAAGCAAACTAATGTAAGTTAAAGTAGAAGAGGAAGGAGAAGAAAAGTTGCATGTATTTTCATTTACGAAGCTTGATTTTTTTCTGTTTTGTTTAGTTTAGTATATTTAATTTCGTTTATAAATTTGCACGATGCATATTTCTAATATACGCCTTCTATATTTGCAATGGTGGACTACTTTAGCTTTATCGACAAAAAGAAAATTTCCAAAGTAAGAAAAATAAATTTATCTATCAATGATGACGACGGTTAAAAGAAAACCTACCTATTCGTCCTTTTATTTCTAGAAATAAGATCTTCCGTCGATGCATTTGGAAATATCAGAAACGGAACGTGCAACAGACACGAAACAGATACGATTCTTTTCACGGATACGCTTTACTATTATTACTACGTAGAATTGCTGTTTGTTGACCCAGATGTCAATCGATATCTCGTGGAAACTTAAATGTTGTTGTAGTTTTTTTTTTTTTTTTACGATAACGAATAAGGGATGCTGATAAACCAATTTGTAGGTTTGCACAAGAAGCATAAATAGTAATTGAAAGAGAGAAAAATAAAGGGAGAAAGAGATAAAGAAAATGTTTTTATATTTCATGCTATGTAATGATCGAATCTTTTTAGAAAGTTCTTCGTATTCGAACGAAACAATTACAGTTTTCCTTTATCATCCAATTGTAGCGTGAAGAGGAGAAATTTGTAAAAAAGAAATGGCAAGTGATAAGAAATAAGATAAGAGAGAAATAAAGAGAAAGAGAAAGAGAAAGAGAGAGATATCAGAACGATGAGAAAGTTTTGTCATGCATGACGGATATGTCCGGCATGTAAGAGCATCTGACATGCAAATAATACTGCACAATTTTCTCCTTGTTGCTACAAACTTGGATGTTTGCACTTATAGAAGAACGATCCCTCGAGGTAACAACGTAGTAAGACGAATTTCGTAGAGACGTAAAAACCTTTTTCTCTTTTTTTTTTTTGAAATATTAATGGGGGATATGTATCCAAGGTGATATATATTAAAAAAGGAAATACGTAAACTTAGCCGATCGTTTGCTTATTCTCTCAATCTTCTTTTACCATTTGTTTCTTCTTTCTTTTCTAACGATGTTTCAATGCTTCAATTTTTGACAAGTACGAACGGATCATTCATATCATGAGAATAAACTTTAGATCTACGTACACAACAGTTGTTTACTTTTTTCAAGAATTTGTTCTAATACGCCGAGAATTTGTTATTACATGTCCTATTGGGATAATGTGCAATTTGTTGTTTTTAATCGATCGTTAATGTAACGAGTAGAAATGATGAAAAGTGGAGCTGCCAAAACCACAGTCTCTCTTCGATTTATCAAAAAGGAGGGTGAGAGAGAACAAAAAAGAAAGAAACAAAGAAGGAACATAAAAGAAATATTAGAAAAGAAATCAATAAAAATTCAACGTTTCCATGCATACTCGGACGTCCACGAGCTTGAAAAGGATCGTCATTGTCTCTACTCTAAAATTCAAACGTTACGACGACGTCCCGTTTCATGGACATCTCTTATGTGTCGTAACGTCGTCAAGCAACGTGAACATAGGCTTTCGTTATAAAAGCATTACGTGCAATAAACGAAATTCCATCACCTTTCTCTGACACCTGAATGGCGGAGGAACGAACGAAGCGATAAAGCATTAATATAAACGTCGATTCCTTCCTGCTCTGCTCGAAACGAGTCAGAGACTCGTCGTGCAAAAAATGTTTATTTGTCTTCTTCTTTTCTTTTTTCTTTTTCTATATATCATACTATTTTTGCACGACTAAGTCCCGATAAACATATAAATTTGATAATATCGTTCTTACCGGAAGGATCGGCTGACGGCCAACTGGCCCTTGGAATAACCGATGGGAGAACGCTGAGCAACAACAGGGGTAAGCCACCTCCGATACTTGGATTTCGTTGTGGAATCGAAGTGCTCGAAGAAGCGTGCGATGGTTCGACGACCGGTTCTTGTGCCAACTGCTTTTCCAATCTGGCCAATTCTAGCTCCAACTGAGCCATCTCACGACGGTAAACTCGATTCTGCACCTCTACTCGATACTGTAGCTCTCTGTGGAATCACGTTAATTGCATCAAACTGGGGCACTGTTATTTCGCGTTCCATTGATTTGCATGGAACGTTTACATGCTACGAAAAAAAGGGCATCGTTTTTTCTTTGATCAAGCAACGAACTGAAACTAATAGGGCGAATTGATCAACGTTCTTCGAGGCTTCGAATAAAGACAGAGATAATAGAAAAAGAAAAGAAGAAAAAAGGCAACGATTGGAATAAAAAGAGAATAAAAGAAAAAAAAGAAAGAGCAAATTTTATTTGGCAAACCCGAAACGTTATTTTCTCGTTGGTGGTAACCGCTTTGAAAAGTATGAACGGATCAGGAAGCCGGATGCGATAACGTTTATTGTCTCGAAGACCAATTCTCTGTACTTGGCCAACGTTAGAATTTATTTCTTATCGTCGTAGGGTACACCCGTTCCTCTATCTAAAGGCTTTACCACCTTTCATCCCTCCTCTTCCAATTCGATCGAGAAAAGCTTTCTTCTTACCTTCTATCGTCCGTGACAAATCTCCTTGTGTTGCATTCGATCTTCAAACCGAGACTTTGTACAACAGGATCAGCTCTCTCTCCGGCTAGTATGTTCGCCAATTGAGGTAGAAAGAGCAAGGCTAACGTTCCCGTTGTCGAGGCCAGGATCAGGGCAGTGATCGTGACAAAGGCCAAGGTTGCTCGGTCGGACATCAAATTTGCTAACACGACCACGATCCCAGACGTTATCACTACCGAATAAACGCTCATGCCGATATACTGCGAATCGTTCAAAGCTGGTATCTTCACGTGTCTGAAAAGAATTTTCTCTTATTTTTCTACACTATCTTTTTCTTTCACTTTTTCTTTAACTTCTTTATATTTCAGATATAACTCGATTCGATACGATTCGGTTCGATCCCGTTATGTAAAATGTCTTGTCTTCCTCTCTATCACGGTTCCGAGGAAATTCGAAAAGTATGAATTCCTAGAGAATCCTTTTATAATCTCGTTTGACTCAAATCGTACAAGACCGATTTCCTTTGTCATCCGAATCGTTCAAGGAAACTTCGTATTCCGTCTTCTGCATTTCCGATATACACCTTCTTCAATCTACTATCGAATTTCTTTCCCCTATTTCCTTTCGTCTATTAGATTTTGCTAAATCTATCACAAGACTCGGCGGTTTTTCCTTTTTTACCAATCGTTCATTATTTATTTGATAAAAACAAAAATAAAAAAGAATAAAAGAAGAAGTTTTTCCAACTTTAGACAGCTTTATTTTTTGATTAAATTAAGGTTAAATTATTTTCTTTTTCCTATCTTTGTCTGGAATTGTAAAACTGGCATAAGATCGATATTCGACTTGATTGATAGATTGGTGATATTTATGCGATACTATTTTTATATATTATTTTATCCTGATGGATTTGATTTTCAATTGATAAACCTTTATTTTTCTTTTTTTCTCTTTTACCCCTTCGACTCGTAGAAGAAATCATGCGTTCAGAAAACGTGTTGACATGCGTATAGATTGCAGTTAGCATTTTAATTGTTTAATTAACGGATAAGCCAGGATTGTTAAATTAAAGATAAACTTTTAATTTTCTCTAATGCTTTCACAAAGCGTTTTATAGCAGTTTTCATCGAGGAAAATACGAATTTACCCTTAAAGAGGCCAAATAATATCCTATTGTTTTTATCTTTATCTATAGTGGCGCACATTTCGTAGAATTCTATCCCATTTAGAGTTAATATTATCGTTGAACAATGTAATTAATTAACTAAATTGCTACGGATTATTTCCTCATAGTACGCTCGTCATTCTCTGCGATTAAATCTCCTCTCGAAATAGCGACAATTATTGCATCCGGCTAATACTTCGATTCATCCTAAGTGTTTTTAACATTATTTTATTAACAACAAAATAATATAATAATTTTCAATGATTTATTTGTTTTACATATTTTTAACTAAACGTCTTCTTAAAGTGAAATTGAAATTATTTTATTTATATTGCACAGAGATAAGTATTCTGTATAAGAATACTTTAAAGTGTAATCAACTAGAAAGTAAAAGTTCGATGAATCGGAAAATATGGATTAACGAGCCCAACGATTTTCTCCATTGAAAGCTTACCTTGTTTCCCAAGCCATGTAGACACCGACTACGAGTAACAAGCCTTTATAAACGTAAAGTGCACCCAACCAGCCATTAGTGTGCTGTGAACGACACACCTCCACCTACGCGGAAGGAGCAAAGGCAAGGAGTTAATTGGTTGCGGATCGTTAACGGGTAATTACGAATAGCGTTATTGCGGGTCCTTTTGGGACACCACTGTTACAAAACTTGCATCTTCCATCTTGTTCCTAGGAAAATCATTTAAGGATTTGCCAAGTTTACATGTTTATAGATTTTCCTCCTACCTGTGGTTGATAAATGATGCCACGATCTTGCAAATTCATTTCCATGGTTAAGTTACGCAGGTGACGTTGCATTGGATCCAAGGTCACCCAGAGTGTCACCACTAGGCCGTCGATCACGAGTAGTATGCAGATTAGGCTTATCAGTTGAGTATCTTGTAGCAGCTAGGAGAATGATAAATTCACGTCGTACATGAATCATACGGAGATGATGTTTCTTGTACGATCAAAATCGATTATTTTTAATGATTTCATTTAATTACATATATATATTGTAATTATATTTTGTTAGTAATTTTATTCGAAATCCTACACATGGAAGAACTGTCATTCGGATAAAAGTATTATACAAAATTCTAATATCTCTTGCATATTTGAATGGGGATGTTCCCTTTAGAGGATAGTTCTAATTTCTCCTTCAACTTTTGCATATGCATTTCGTTCTCGTTGCATATGTATAATGACAGACGAAGTTATAGAATCAAAGGACACTAACAGTGATTTTATTTACCGGGAGAGAATAAGGGAGAGAGAGAGAGATCTAGGAANAATATTATTATTATTAATAAAAATTATCAAATAAAAATCATTTATGAAAAAGTAACTTTCACTTATTAATAATAAATACGTTCAACCTGGTTTCTGTAAGTTCAATAGTTTTTGCAAAAAGCAAAAGTTAATTAAGAAAAATTTTTTTTTGATCAATCACACCGCAAAATGCAACAATCCGATATCGTTCCTGATTTTTTTATACATTATAGGAGACCCAAAGAACAATATGTATATTTAATTAATTAATACGGCCAGGTGAATTTTTGAAAGTTTGTTTCACTAATATTTTAATCTATATAAATAAAAATCAATCATTAGAAATAGAAAACAGTTGTTCAAAAGTAGGTCACTGGTAAGAAAAATAGGTCAGCGATACAAAAGTAGGTCAGCTGTACAAAAATATAATAACAATCCTATACGTATTGAATGTATTGAGAGAAAGATAGGCGAAGGTGTATTACTCGGTAAATTCTAGGAAATTCGTTATATATGAAATACACATAGAAAAACATTCCTTAACTACCGGCTTAGTCGAGCGTTCAATGTTTTGTTTACGTTCGTTTCTCTCCGTCACTCCTCAGCCGGTGTCGATAACCGAACATTGTCATTTCGTCGTTAGGTTTAATATTGACCTTTGTATATCTTCGGTACATGTCGTATGTATTCGTAACTACTTTTCATAATAATCGTTAGTCTTCTTCGAGCGTCGGAAGGAATAACAAGGATATTATTTAAAGTACGTAATTTTACTTCGCGTCAAGTTTACGCGTGTGCGTGTATTCTTCCTTATGCAAGTGAGGTGCATATGTGAGCGAGTGTTTATAGTGCATGGGATAGTGTGTATGGATACCTGAAGTTATGGATATGGATATGCAGCATTGGATACAAGGACAAAGTTCATCTATTGTATGTTGATTAAAATTTGGAATCTTTTTTAACATTTGATCTTTTTTAACATAATGAACATACTAATATGCGTACATTGATTTTGATATATTATTTATTTTAATTCACTTAAATAAATTTTATGATATTACTTAATCCACCAAACAGATACAATACTCAATACTTTTATGTTATATAAAACTTTTCAATATATAAGATTGAGAAATCGTAAGATTTGTTAGAGATACATATATAATATATATCAAGATAGAGTATCCGGAGTGTGGAAAAACAGAAAGACAATGATACATCATAGAGGGTGAAAAAAGGAGAAAAGAGGATGATTGATGTGAAAATAGGAAAGGGGAGGTAGAAAATCGGAAAAATTTCAAAAAGAATCGATGCGCTGAGCCAGCAGGTGTGTACATCGGTCTACCGTTGATCTTTTTTTTTTTCGGTTTATTTTTTCTTTTTTTCTCCGAAAGGTGTTCCTCGTTCAACATTTAGCCCATTTCTTTCCCGCATCTCTCTGACTAGCTCGTAAAATGCTGATGCCGTATGAAGCCGCGCTCGTACGTCATGCGGTGAGGTTGTGCGATAAACGCCAGCTGGATAAAACATTTTCTTCTTTGGCCAGTTGCCCTCGTCTCTTCTCGCAAAAGATCTCTCCTCTTTAGGGGGGGAGGAAGGGAGATAATAGAACGGAAACTTAGGAGAGAGAGAAAGTGTGTTCTGTGATAGGATTGTTCGAAGTCCCCATATTAAAGATAAAGAACCCTATAGGATGATTTAAAAAAAAATCTATTCCAACTAAAAAATCAAGTTTAAAGTATGTCACTTAACGAACAAATTGAAATATCGAATTTTCAATTAATTTTTTAAATCAATCCGATATTTCGATAACTTTCAAATTGGTTCAGTGATAATTTTTTCAAGATAGTATAATTGATTTATCGGATAATTAAGTTCACCTTTTCGACTTCTTATTCAATTAGCACCGATTTCTAACCTTTGGATAACAGTTTAACTTCTTTATTTGGAAACTTTTCGAAAAGAACTTCCACGATCTTTCTATTTTCTTTCCTTTCTAAAACTTATTCTTTTCTTTCTTTTTGTTTTTTTTATTTTTTCATCGATTTATCTTCGACAATATTACAAGGGAAACTATTTGCGAAGACAGTTATTTGTGAAAGAAACAAAGATAAAAGCGACAATGGAAAATGTTTGCTAATTTAATCAAGTTTACTCGATTCTGCTTTATTATCACAGTGTACTTCATGATCGTTGTTGAAAGAGAAAAAAGAATTAACGAGAAGAATGAAAGATAAACGTTATGTTAAAATTCACATTTCTTGTCTAGAAACTTTCCATGTTGTATACATTCTTATAAAATATAATTCTGTTTTTTCTTTTTATCTTATATTTAAAAACGTTAAATACCTTAAATTAAACAATTGCATAATTTTACACGAGTTCTTATTAAAATATATGTGTATACATATATGAAACAATATAACCGTAAATATGAATTATTGCTTGAAATGGGAGTAAGCTCATTGAAATTTCTGTTAACAATCTCTCATTTGCTTCAGGGGAGGGTAAGAGGGAGTTAATCGATCTTATATTAGTTTAGTCATTTGCCTAGGGCCACTGGTTACTCGAAAGCCCTTATTATTTATAGTCAAATCAATATTAGTATGTTGTAATATGTTAATAATAAGATATACGAGAAATATTTGTAATTCGAAAGAAAGAAAAATAATTATTCGTATCGCGTTGTAATTTACTAGAAAACGTAATTTTTGTTTCATTGTTAGTATTTTCGTAAAAGATAATATGTAAAAGAAAGAAAATTGTTTACGACAGGTTTTCACTACCTTTCCAAATGGAAATAGAATTATTTCGATAATAAGATCTCAAGATATATTTCTTTTTTATTGAATGTAAAACGAGACAACGCTTGGTAAATGAATTTCTTTTATTAACTCGACTATTTTATAATTCAATCAGTCCTTGTATAAAATATAGATATTTTGTATTTATATTTATATAATATATACGTGAGAGAGTATCATGCTACTCTATTGTAATTCTCTTTCGTTTTAATATTCTTTTTGGTTTTAATTTAAAAAAAAAAAATGTTGAACTTTACCGAGAAGTTAGTATGAGTCTTGCATAAATCATTTTTAATATTCGTTTCGCGTAGCAGGTTCGCGTTTGAATATTTTCAACAATTTTTATTTGTCTGTCATTTTTTTTTAATAAACATTTCAAAAAAAAAATAGACAAATAGGAAAACGATTCTTTTGATCGTTTTAAATTGATTTGAGTTTCATTCGATTCAATAATAGGAAGCAACCAGAAAAAAAAGAACACATATATACGAAACCACGATTCAATAGTGTAAACGTGTTTTCTAGTTCTTGAAATACGAAGGACGTGTCGAACATTGGAATGGTTAAAGGTTTTACGTTGAAAGATAATTACGAAGGGCAGATAAAACATAGAAAGAGGGAGAAAATGGCGACACACGTACATACACACGTAGAGAAAGACAGACTGACACACGCACAGATACACACACATGCGTACATGTACAGAAAAGGATCGTACAAGGGAATCCAAAGCGTTGTGACCGTACGTAATTGGCTCCGATTTCGAAATTGAAGGAAATCTCGCCAATTTGAAAGAAGTTAACGTGATCACGGAAGCTTTTAACGAAATTCTAACCATCGGTTCATAGAATACTTTCGAATTGTTGTCACGTTATACTGTAATACCTTGAAATGAGTTACCAGAGATCCCAAAACAGTAACTGCAATTTGCAACCCTTCGAGCGAACTTTGTGCATTTAATCAACGATACAGCTATAAAATACAAAGTCACAAGTTACTCTTAGGAACGTAGATTGCAACAGAACAATAAAGCAACAGCGTAAAGTTCAAAGTAAAGTTAACGCAATATATTCTCTTTTCCAAAATTTCTATTTTCACGAGGAAATTCTAGTGAAAATATTTTCACTCAGAGAGATACGTGGTAAATAAGCTTCAAGCTTGTCGCTTCTAACACTTTCAGTTTTTCTCACTTTTTTCTTCAACATTTAGAAACATTTTAAGCTTGTGTCTTTCCTCGAAAAGAAATATTATTTTAATTCGTTTAAAAATATTCATAGGAGAGATCATGTAATCGTCGTGAAAAAAAATAACATTAGAAGAAGCAACTAATTAAATATATTATTTCTATATCGATATATATATAAAACAGAATCGAAATGTTTGACGAACTTTCGGAGATTTAGAAATTTCATTATCCAAGAATCTATCGCAATACGGATATCAAGTTTTTCTCTGATATTTGAAAGGAAAGGATAGAATATTTCTTCTACGGTAGATAAGATCAGGTATATAGGTAACATAAGTGCACGAATTCGAGTAGGATGAAAGTTCGATTATCCCGTAAATCTGGCCCGCCATATGCCGTTTCGAGAAGAACACGATGTGATCTCCGCTACGTGGGGAGGCTTAAGGATTTTAAGGGTTTAACGTTAGGTATAACAAGAGTAAGAGCGAGAGATAGAAAGAGAAAAGAGAGATGATTCAAAATGAATCGTGTCGAGAAAGGAAAGCACGTTGGGACAGTTGGCAATTAATCAAAGTTCTACCTTTCTACGGTTAAATGTTATCATCGAAAGTTGACCCCCCTTTTCTTCTTTTTTTATTTATAATCTTTAATTCGATAGTAATTCTTCAAAAAAGTTATGCAGATAAAACATAATTTACTACTTTGATAACATTTGAATAATTTATAAATCACCCACATTTCTCATCGTAGTACCTACATTATTATGACTTTTCGTTTAATTAGTAAGCATACAAAGGATTCATTATTTTCTGAGCACGTCACGTATTATCTACGTAGGTGAACTTGCGTTGAAGCTAGCTAATTAAATGTTAATACATCAGTTGAACTTATTGCAGCATCGATACGATACGTGTAACGTGATACTGTACAAATATTTTTACGATGATACACGATATTGCATTTCTCTCGTAAGCGATTTGCTAAAAATTAAAACAAAAAAATAAAGACAAAAAAAAAGAAAAATGGAAAAGAGAATATGGCGCTAAAGAAGTGTAAAAAGAAATGTATGTATACATTAAAATAGAAAGTACAATCCTGCAGCTTTTGATCTCTCGCGTATTTTAAAAAAGAATAAGCGTTTCAGCGTTATGTAAATATGCGCAAAACATCAAGACTACGGTTATGGGCATGTGGAAAAACGTTTTGTATGTCAAGAAAAACCGTGTCATCGATCACGCGCTTTTTTACACACTATCGTGAGAAAGCTACGAGCTATAGGGAGCTTGCAAAAGGCCGAAATTCAGTGACAAAAAGGTTTTTCTATGTTTTGGATCGTAACTCCATGTTCGATATTCTTCTTCGATAATTACGATTGATTATTATTAATTTTTTTTTTTTCAATAAAATATTTTAACGTATTATACATTACTTAGATATATGTATGATTTATGTTTCTCTTATCGTAGAGAGAAAACGTTGAATTGTCAAGGCCAATTACGTGCTATTAATTGTCAAACTAATATCCAAATTGGTTTAGGTCCTTGACGAAGAAGTGCAAATTAGTTTGACTTCGTTTTCTGTACGAAGCGTGATCCCACGTGCGAATGAACGCTTTCATTTAATTAAAATATGTAGATGCGTTTAGTAAATGGCTGACTCTGGTTCGTCGTTAATTTTTTAAATCGTCTTGCGGATGAGTGAAACATCTGGATCGGATGATCCTTCGTATATTCTTTTACCGGAAATCAATATTAATTAAAATAAAATAAAAAAAAACAAAAAGAAGAAGGAAAAATATATACACCTGCGTATCGTAGGATGTATCATATAATATATCTGTCGGTGTTGTGTTATACCCACGTTTTCACTTTTTCCACCTTTTTACTTTATTCCAGTTTAATCGAATAATACCGAACATGCTGTGCTTTCCACGATAATTCACTTTTCGAAACAGTAACCCATTTCAATCTCAACGCTAGTGGAACAAAATTTCCTCTCTTCCTTCACTTTCTAATCCTTATTTTCTTATTAAAGATGATTTTGTCGAATTTGTAGAATTTTTAATCACATTATGTAAAGAAATAGAGCATTTATTAAAAATCCCTCTTTTATTTTAATTTATTAATTTATTAATAGGATTTATAAAAATCCTATATTTATTCTTAACAAAAAGAATATTAGTTTGGTCGTTTGAAAAGTTTTTAGCTTTTTTTCACTAATTGAAGTGGGCGGGTGTATACGTACAATATTTTTTTATTTTAACGATATTTAAATTAACTAAATAGGATATATATATGAAGAAAAGATAATATAACAGAATTAATTGAAAATGATACAAAATCACAGATTAAAATATTATAAAATAAAAAATATTTTGTGTATAATATTTACTAGAAATGAGAAACTTACTACTCGTTCTATGGAAATTTATAAAAGATAACCTTTGGGATGATTTAATATTTTTGATTTATAACAGGAACAATAGATATATTGCTACCGGAATATTTGAACATCATTTATTTACGTACGACAATATAAAAGAATTGATAAAAGTATAGAATAAAGGGAATTGAAAGGACTTGGAGGAAGGTTCGCGTTATACGCAAGGTTGAACCTTTTCTTCGACTTTCGAAAGACACAACTCGAATTTCAATTTAGTCACACTCGAGATATCTTCTCAATCGTATAATGGGCAGAACTTTTATGGACTTTCGTTCGGCGGAAGATTGGTTAAATTACAGAATAGCTTGCGGCATGGTTTGCAATACAACCGATGTAAACGGTTCACACACACGTACATATGTACATATATACTTACTTGCTTCGGGCAAACGCGTATAAAAGCCACGTGGTGCTTCGATTACTCGTTTAATGAGGTTTTCGACAGAGTCGTGGGTCGACGGGTCGCAATTGCACCGAACTCAGGAAATCGTCTGACGAATTTTTACATTTTTCTCATCTCTCGTTTAATTTTATCCAAGGAAGACAAACTCGTTTGTCATTTTTTAAATTTGAGTTTTACTATTTCGGAGAAAGAATTTTCTTCGGTAAATTCTGATAAGAGTGTGAGAGAGAGAGAGAGAGAAAGAGAGAGTGAAAGATTTAATTGAATTTCTCTAAGCATCCAAATTGACTCTTATTATCAATTTGTGACGTTAAACGTCGAGGTAACTCAAGGGATGAGGAAAATTCCTTTGATCCCACGCTTACCTCCTGATTTTGATGGAAGTCGTTTTAATAATAAAGCTCGTTTACGCTTCCGTGTGAGTTCCCTGTCGTTAAACGCTTTCCTTCATGATGTCAAATATATACACACACATATACAATTATTAATATTGTTTATTTGCGCGATAGCTACTTTTTTACAATTTATAATTCAAAATATTATTTTTTTTCATCTTTTTTTCTTTAAATTATTTAATATAATGGAAATATTGCTAGTTTATAGTGCTTTCACGTTATTTTACGTTAAAAGATCATCTCAAAGAAAAAATTTTTATAATTCTCGTTCTAGTTTACTATTCGTAAAAAGTAACATTTGCATTCACCAAAAGGAAGAGTAAGAGATTAATTATGCGATAATTACTGTACAGAATGAGCACATGTCGTTTCATTAGGTACAACTGTCGTGAGTTTCTAACGGAATCATTAGTGTTAGTTTTATATGTTATCATATTTATTTTTTTTTTTTTTTTTTAATGAAACTATTTTTTAAATGTTAGTAATTAATTATAATTATGAATTAAATCGACTGAATTCAATGAAATCCAAATTTGACATATAATTTATCTATTACAATTTTATGAATATATTGTTCGATTAACTTCAACAAAATGACACCAGTTTCAATATATATAATAAGCACTTTAAAATTATAATATGTTATTATCACGCATGAACATATTTGTAATGCATAAAAGCGTAAACTGGAAAACGAATCTGTTATTATTATGCAAAATCATGAATATGGTTACAACGATAATGTCTGTAAATGATGGTGTTGATAGAACCGAAAGGAAATTAAAAACAGGTAGAAAGTGGATGCTGAAATTTTTAAACGAGCCAAAAATTGAAAAGGGTTGAGTCAAGATAACTCGTTCTTCAATAATGTAAAAAAACAAAAAATGATTTTGCCAGACTGGAGCCCATTTCGATTACTTTACAATTTAATAACAACTGCAATTTAAAAGACATTCGTTTGTCCAGGGTGGAAACCAGGGGAAAAAGGTAAAGATGAAAAAATCGGTGAGGAAAATAGAACGAATTTTCGAGGGACGTTTGACGGACACGTTTTTGTCCGAACAATTCGAGGGTGCAACAAGTTCCGAAAGGACCAAAAAATAAAATTGACGTTTGTACTTTGTCAGATTTCGAAAGTCGTCGTACGTGGAATGTCTATCGCGTAGCGAAATGAAAGCTGACTTTTATCGATTACGTGTGCTGTGTTTTTGATGCCATACCGAGTGTATTTTACTGTTTGAAGTTGACATAATTCAAAGCTAAGATTATTTCTTTAGTTTCTTTTTAATCACGTTGGTAGAAATGTATCGAACTTTAATCAACGCATTTAATGGCGTTAATATTTTCAAACTCGGAAAATCAAAATCAAATGTTAGTTTTGTAGGATATTCAACATCCTTGTAGATTACCTTACTTGTTTAAATTATTATACTTTTTTTTATTAATATTAATTAATTTCATAATAAAAAATAAGATATATAAATATATTTAAGATTTAACAATTTCTGACATACAAATGTATTATATAATGTACATGCATATATTTACTCGTTTAAACGAAGTGAAAGGAAAGGATGCTCTGTATTTCGTTTCGTCGAAGCGTCTACTAGAAACTCATAGCAATGTCGAGTACCCATTGTACACGAATGAATGAGCGTGCATCGTATTATGAATCATTCTCTGCGAGACTATTGTGCAGATCTATTTCATGAACGGTCAATGTATTGTTATCAAAGAATATGTAAAATATTGTAGCCGTTGGTAGAAGTAGATATAAATTAGAGAAATCAAATGTCTATCGTAAAGAAAATGATTTCTATCTCAAATTCACGAATATTCAGATTTTATCGCGACTAACGTATTACCATGTTCAATATTGAACAAATTTTGATAAAAGTTCAACGTCATGTATTTTATTTTTTTTTTAGATAAATTTTGATAGAAATTTATATTTTATTAAATAAATATCTAGAAAAAAAAATAGAAACAATTTTTTTCGTGTTCTTACCTTGGTGTCATTGTGGATGAGACGTAGATAAAATTTGTTCAGAATGTTCATCTCGTTGATCCGATCGACGGCCAATTTAGCAGCCTGGAATTCGGTAGGTCCTTCTGATCTTGGTTCTTGTCCCCGTGTCATCTCGAACAGTCCCAAGATCGTAACATTTATTTTCTCGAAGACACTCCTATCCGTCACAGTATACTCATCCTCTTTTATCCTTGTTACCGTTTCTTCGATATCTACGACACGTTCAACGTTCTCACGAAAAGGAGGATCCTTTTCGATTGCACTTGTTGACGTCAAGATAGGGAATATCGTAGATTTGATCGTAGAAACGATATCCACATTCGAAGATACGTCGTCTGTTGTCGTTGATGAAATTTCAGACATTTCGAAGATATTTTCCTTTTCCTCTTCTTCCTCTTCTTCTTTCACCTCCTCCTCTGCCTTTTCCTTTTCCTCTTTATTTTCCTCTTCTTTTTCCTCTTCTTCTTTCATTGTCGAACTTTCGATTTCTTCCGTTTTACGCCTTAAAGGAACATCTCTACTTGGACTCTTCGGTAAATCAGGTGGTTCCATCGATGTTGCTAACTCCGTCGGTTCTTGAACGTCAATTTTTGGTGGACCAAAATGACGCCGATCAAATTTCTCCTGTTGTGGTACTACCAATGGTGGTTTATGTGTCACTTTAACTGGAAACTTCTGAGAACCTTCAAAACCAAGAAATGGTGCATCTTCCTCCAGAACTTTACTAATGTTCTGAGTTACCCATTTGACTGATGTCTCGTTTATAGTTGGATTAGTATCGTTATCCTTCCTCGTGTCACATACGGTTATATTATCACAAATAATCGTAAGAGAATCTGTGTCATTTATCAGGAAGGTATCTTCCCTTTTTGTTGAACCAAAGATCATACGATTTTTCTTTCTTCTTTTACGTCTTCTCGTACTCGGATCATTTTCCTTTATCAAAAGATCTTTCATGAAAATATCGTCCAATTGGGCAAATTCATCGATAGAATCTTGAACTTCCGGTTTAATTGAATACTCAACGATAGACGCGTTGTCATTTTTATCCGTTTGAATTGTCCATTGTTCTTGTTGCTCTTTTTCATTAGTGGTTTCATCGTTTCTTGGATATCCCTGATCCTCGTTTATTAAAAGTTTCTCCGTTTCTTCGTATCCACGTAATTTAGATTTCTCGCAATTGCACGGTAAAATGTTACGAAGGAAGGTCAGTACGATTAAAAGGAAGGTCAGGAGGTGACGAAGATGAAGGGCCTCGGAGGGAGAATACGATAGGAGGTGACGAGAGAAATGGCGACTAGTGCGGCTAAACTTCATAATCAGTCGTCGTCGTGTTTTCGACGACTCGGGTTAGCCCCTTGGATTTTCATCGTCTGCAAAACAGAAACCACACAATGGATATTACTTTCTCTATGGATGAAACAACTGTTGCTAAACCATCAACTTAAAACTACTATGATCGTTAAACTAAATACAACTTTGGTAATCTCATCGGAGACCAACCGGCTTATTTAAAGCTTGCACAAGTTAATTCATTTGTATTTGATTATGTTTTATTCATTTTTTACTTAGTTGGACAACATATTTTTTTTACATTAATGTATTATTATCATCGGCTTGATTCATTTCGATAAAGCAATCAATTAATATCAAAAAATAATAAAATATTATTTCAAAATATGGTATCCAACATTTTATCAATCCTTACGAGAGGAAAAAAAAACTAGCTCTTGAAGTATCGTTATAAGGTTTGTTATTTCAAATGAAAGTTATTCGTCGATCAAAGTTTTAGGTTAAAAAGATGTTAACTTTTCGAACAACAAGGAAATATCTATTGCCCTTTTCTTCCGATATTGACTTTTATATAACGCAGTTTATATATTTGATAAATACGATAGCTTCAAATATAAATTTACACTATGTTAATTTGTGATAATACAAAGTTTCAAGCAACGAAGAAATGCGATGTTCGCGTATTTACAAACGTAAAGTATCGGTATACATATATTTTTTTTTTTAATTACAAATGAATGTAACAGTATCCTAAAAGATACAATAAAAAAGAATAAAAAATTTTCATTGGTGAGAAGAAACATTGTTAAAGAAAATTATATTAGCGCGATAATGCTGGAACATAATAATGAATCGGCCTATTTCGCATGGACAATATTACATTAACAGAAAAAATATAGAAACAGAGAATGGGAAAAGGAGATAGACAGAACGAAAAGGAAAGGAAAGGAATGGAAAAAGAAGCCAGAGAATATTATTGATTTTGAAAAGAGAACTGTTCCAGCATCCTCGATCCATTTCTCAATGACGAACTTCTTGTTATAGAGAGTTTTGAAAGGGCTCGTAACGTGACACCCTAGTTGCGGGATTTGGACAATACCTTTGATCCGCATTCTGTCGATTCGAGAGCTAGACATACAGATCCGTATTCACGCCTTCTACAATGTATAGATATATGCAACATCAAAGGACATTGTCTAATACTAGCTACCTGTTTACAGTCCACCCTATATTAATGTTTTGCTAAATGAGACCATTATCAAATTGTTGTGTTTTGGTACTTAATGGCAAATATTCCTCGTTGATTTAGCTTGATGAGAAATTAGATTATTTTAATAAACGAATAATTCAAATATATATTATATTAACTTGATCAATATTATATATTAGAGAGAATCAAAATTTGTTAATTGATTATTTAACAACGAGGTAAGATTTTTAAATAAATCTATCGAATTTACGATTTCGATGTGACGTTGTAGTTTTATTACAATGTCCTTGAAACCTAGCAGGGAATGGACTAGGACGTGACACTTCTGATAGGTACTTGGTTGACAGAGAACTGGAAGGTTCGAAGTCTCGTATTAGGGCAGACCTCTCGACCCCCTGACCTACCGCACAATATAAACCTCTTTTGTATGGTATGTGTGTATCCCAAAAAGAGTAAGAGGGTAAGGTTAAATGAATGAAAGTATTCAGAAAACTAGAAACAATGGATAAAAGGAGAGTTGTTCGTAATAACCTGCTTGCCTTTAAATTTATATCGTGACCGTAAAAAACTGAAAAAGGGACTCGATAAAATTATCGAATTTCTTTTTTTTTTTCAACAACAACTCCGTCATTGTTTTCTTATCGAATATACGAATGTATCGAATAGCAGCGTGTTCGGGTCGTTTCAATAAATTCCAATATTTGACATTCCCATGAAGTTTTGTATAAACATACACATATAGAAGAAAATACCTCTCATATTGTTGCGCGAGTGTATTGAAAAAAATATTTTTGACAATTTATAAAGACAAGGCACGAGGGTTGTATGTTTATACTGGGGATTTAAACTGACATTTTGTGGATAATCGGAGCCGATGGTACGTAGCTTATGAATATGTTAATATTCTCTGAATATTTATGCGTATAGGCTTCTCGATTTAAATATCCTATACAATATACGTGAATTCTATCCGACTTTTTAATATTCTATGACGAATGTATATTTACACAATCAAGATAGGATAGATCATAGTTTGTAATTAAATGAAACCAATTAAATGTTTTATTTGAATATCTCAAAATTTTATCTGATTTGTACGGTACAAAAGCTTTTCCAATTAATATTCTCACGATCTACATAAAATAAAGGAATATTTTTAAGCGACAGTAAAAAAATGGAATATTTTAAAAGTAAAATCACATTATAGCGTACTTAAAAAATGACAGGACAACCGAACTCGTAAGTGGCTTGTTACGTTATCGTTGATTTTATTTGATGATTAATATCACACCGTTTTTCCTTTCCCATACCACCCCTCCACCAACCCCCGTTACTCGGGGAAAAAATAAGCCACATTTTTTTCTCCGATGATTGCTCTTTCGTATCTTGAAAAGGGGAAAATATGCGAGAAAGGATAGAGAATAATAATAATAATAATAATAATAATAATAAAAAGAAAGCAGAATATGACGCGAGATAGTGAGAAAAGGAGCACGTTAAAATAGAATGATAGGATAATAGTGAGATAAAAAAAAGGAAAAATAAAAAAGAGAAAGAAGCATGGCGTAAGAATTTTTGTATTATCCCGGAAAGAAAAACATCTCACCTACTTGATATAAAATCTTCATAATTTTTAACGAGTTTCGTTATTGCGAAAGATCATATTTTTGAAAAAATCCAAAATATTATTAAAACAAACTTACTGTTTTGCACTTGTTTTTTTTCTTTTTTAAATGGACATCTCTGTTTCATTAGACATACGTTAATTGAAACATATAGGTGTCTTCTATACTACAAAATAATAATGAAATTATGTAGAAGAGGATTTTAGTATGTTAGCGTACTCGTGCAGTTTCTAGCATTTAATTATGGATACGTAGAAACTTGTTTAACGTGAAACGCGTGAAACGGTTACGTTACCCTAAATGTGTGATTTAATATTTTATAACGCGACAGGCTTTATGTGATTATCGTTAACTTTTCTCATGCATAGATTCATAGCACTTCTGAATCGTTATAATACATGTTATAAGAAAATTATGTTAATGGGGGTTTACAGGTACTGTTACCAATTGAATTGTAAAGTAATAAGTAAAATGTTTCAGTTATAATACGATAAACGTGTTTTCACCTTCGCTTTGAATTTTAAACGTTACATTTATGATTTATCATGGAATGAATGAGGCAATAGAAACGTATTATGAAAATCCATTCATTCGATTCTTTTTATCAAGTAACTTTATTCACGTTTGAAAACGTACCAATCATTCGCACGATTCGTATCACAAATATTGACTATCTCTCTATAACACAAAGAGCTTCGATAAAAAATAATCCAGCATTTTAATAGGAAACGTAATCAATGACATTATATATATATTATAAACCGGATTTTAACAGATTAGAAGATTATGTGATAAAGAATATCCATTGAAATATTATTCGTAACGAATGATGTTTTTATCACGTCGCATATGTGCGTTACATATATAATGTATAATATATTATATAGTGAATATATAAATCTCCCTCTCTCTCTTATATATATATCTATGTGGTAATATGAAATCTTCGTGTGAATTTAGTTACGTTGAAATATAATTGTTATTAAAATAATTACAAAACTTGAAGGCTTCGTTATAACGTAAAGCACGTATAATACGAGATTTCGAAGTTGTCCTCATTCGTTTATTCGCGAGTGAGAGAGATAGATAGAGAGAGTTAGAGAGATAAAAAAAGAGAACAGTGTGAATAATTTTCTTTTTTTCTTCGTAAACTTTTATCTCAAGAAAAAGTCTCACGAGATTGTCCGACGAGAGTTGATGTACCATAAATAAAAATGACTAAACTTTCGAGAGTACCATAGTCGTCTTATGCAAAAGATACACATAATAATGCATCCCTACTTCATTTTATAACAATTGTGATGAAATCCAAAGCTTTTAACTATTTTTATTCTGTACGTATATGTGTGTGTGTGTGTGCGTATGTGATAAAAATAAAAGTACAGAAAATGATAAGTTTTTCTTCAAATTCGTTAAGTACTTTACGGACGATATTACTATTAAACAAATTCTTAGTATTGACAGGATATTAAATTATTATACGCAGACGGGGGAATACGTTGCTTGAGAGATCATATTTATCTCGTGTTTTCTTTTTTCTTTTCTTTTCTTTTTTTTTCTTCCCTTCCCCAAGAAGTTTCACGGAAAATTCTTTCGGAGAACTCGTCGAAAACTCGATAGCAAAGTTTTTCAGTCCCCGCCGAATCCTCTTCTTAAAGTATTCCAAATTGTTTTTAGATTTGTCAGAGACCTTTGGGAAAATTCGTACCTCTCTGGTAAAAAAAGTTTATTTTTCTGTATACATATATCCTCTATACTTTAATTTAAATGAATTATTTC
This sequence comes from Mischocyttarus mexicanus, assembly GCA_023678845.1. Taxonomy (NCBI): domain Eukaryota; kingdom Metazoa; phylum Arthropoda; class Insecta; order Hymenoptera; family Vespidae; genus Mischocyttarus; species Mischocyttarus mexicanus. The sequence continues at coordinate 1,565,561 of JACGTP010000009.1, forward strand.
AATTGATTATTCTCTATGCGAATGTGCAAATGAATTTTGTTTAAAAATTGCAATTAAGCGAATTTTAATTTTGCATTGTAATCGCTTTAGTCGAATAACGGTGTTAATACAATGATGTATAAATATTTACGTATACATAACGCGAGTTTGCTTATATTTAATAATTTCCAACAAATAAAACGTATGAAATGTACAAATCGACGTACCGTATCCTTCCTATATTAATATTATATTTCCGCTTCATTTTCAGCATTTTCTCTTTCTTTTTTTTCTTTTTATGTTTTAACGTTTATTCTTTTTCTTTTTTTTTTTATTTCTTTTTTAAATTTTTCGCCAAAGCAATATCAACGTGATGTATATATATATTTTGCACGAGTATAGACGATGCGTTGAAATTTCAAATTTCAATATCGAACAAGGGGAAAGTTTTACGCGCCTAAATTACTTTATTAAATTATTTTCAATCTCGTTTGTGTCCAGTCGCACGAATATCACACACAACTCCACTAAAGTTTATTATCATTCGATAGGATATCTTTTGTCGTTGTTATTAAAAATAAAAATAACGAGATTAGAGATTAACGAAGTCACTTGAATTTCTCTTACAAAATTAATATATACATGTATATATAAATATATACATATATGTATATACATATATATATTTACAAACATTAATGATTTTTTTCTCATGAATATTCGCGTAATGAAAAAAAAAAAAAAACAAAAAATATATAAATTTTGTATCTATCGAATTATACGTTAAATATTGTTTTGCTTATCATTGAAATAATTTCTTTTTATGATATAAGTAATTATTTATCTAAGCATTGCTGAAAAAAGCAAATGTTCATTTTGTACGAAAGCAACCGCGTCGCGTGCTGACGGTTCGCACACTGTCGTTCGGTCAAACTCGACGAGTCCTCCTCCACCACCAGAGGAGAATTTTCCTTCTTAGTCAATGCGCAGACGCCTCCCTCTTTTCCTCCAAGTAAAGTCCTCCTACGAGGTTTTTCATTATTTTTAAATAATAACCATAAAGTGGATTTGACAAAATATTTCTTTTACCTCCGATCACTTTTACCCCCAAAAGTTGTCCAAGTTTTATTTCAAAATACTTAAATATTTTTCTAATTTTACGAATGGACCCGTACGGTTACCGAAAAATTTCAACACAGTTTTTCTAAACTTTCGAGATCGTGAAATTTATTTAAGTAATATACTTAAAAATATGATCAGTTAGTTTGTTAAAGTTTCTCAATAAAATTCAATATCTTTGATCTATGTCAGAGAAGAAGTAATATCCTGTTTTTAATTTGCTCGTTTATCGTCTTAAGCAATGGCAAAGTTCATAGCTACTTAAAATTGAACCAAAAAAAGAAGAAGAAAAAGGAAAAGAAAAAGAAAACGAGAAAGAAAAAGAGAAAGAAAAAGAGACCCAAAAAAAAAAGAAATAAAAGGAGACAGAAACAAAGAGATTGTTCAAAAGTTATTTCATTAAGCCTGGCTTGAAACGGTGTATCATTTAATGAGTCAAACTAAATTACATAGCAGAGAGTTTAATCTTTTCCAGCTTGAAATCTATTCGTAGATAACTTTTTACAAGGTTCCACTTCTAATGCGATAATAATCTACAAGTTTCTTCATCGTAAAATTTAACCAACCAGCTGTCGTTTAACATTTATTTCTTTCTACACCACGATAAATATCGATTTTATAGTTAATATACTTCGTTACCACAAATTCGATTTTCGAGTTGATACGTAGAAAGAAAAGTAAAAAAACACAAAGAACCCAGGATTTGGATCGTCGTCGTTGTATTTTTAATTAGCCGAAATATATTTGTTAGAAAAATAATGGATTGGTCTTTTTCCTTTTTTTGTTTTTTCAACGAACATCGGTAATCCTTGTCGAACGGTTTAAAAAACGAAACTGCTCGGGTCTAGGAAAGAAAAAAAAAGAAGAAAAAAAAAAAATGCTTTCCTCAAATGGCCGATAGATGAAAAAATATGGACATATGTATAGTGTATGAAAAAAATTTCCTCGACAATTTTTTTTTCGAACGACTCTAAATCACACTTAAGCCGAAGTTCTCGTTTTGGCTTTATATCGAGCTTTTTTTTCTTTACTCCTATTTTTTGTTTTTTGGTTTATCGTACTTTTTGGATCATCTATCCTGTCGATATTTACAGAGAATGGATAACATCGTTCGTTAAATAAAAATCATTGTCGTTATATACTATATCGTTGTCTATGTGGTTCAGAGATTAACATCTATTGGAATAACTCGTATATTTTTCCAATGAGTTAAATACAATACAAAGATTGAAACATTTCTTTTGTGAGCTTATCTCGATTGCAATCATGTCTAATTAAAGTAAAGAACGTAGTGCGTCGTCTGTCTCTTTGATTTCCTACTTTCTTTATCATGTAGATTTTTTCTATTCTTTATATTAGCAAAAAAAGAAAAAATCATCCCTTGTTTGTAAGTACTCCTTTAGGATATAGAAATTTTTGTTTTGTACTTACCAAGTCAAAGAAGAGTTTGATTAGTAAGTTCGTAGATGTATTTCGGTTAGAGACGAAGGAACTTGCTAATTGGAGAAGTTAATGAAAGCACGAAAAGAGAAACTTGTTCGCTCGTTCGTTCGTTCATTTCGATGATTTCTTGTTTAATACTCGGTCTCTTTAGTTTTTTTTTTCTTAAATCGCATTTAAACTCGTTCGAAATTGGCATCTCACGAGTAGTAATCATTCGGTATTTTCTTCTTCTTCTTCTTCTTTTTTAGAACTGGAAAATCATAATTTTCGAACGGTAGATCAAATATTAATTTTTTTTAAACAATTGCATCTCACCGAGAGACTCTCGAACTAACGAACGAACGAACGAACGTTCAATTCTCGCAGAGTAATAATATTAGAAAAGTTATGCAATATTTAGAAAAGAAGCTTATTGCATATTATAGGGTAATATCGAGTTTGGATGGAAGAAGAAAAGTAAAATTTTCTGAGGACTTTAGTCAGCAACGTCGAAGGATCGAATAATTTCGTTAAGCATAACGAACGTATCAATCGATCGATCGTCGTCGTCGTCGTCGTCGTCCTCCTCTTCCGACTAAATCGAATTTTCGATGAAATCCTTTTATAGAAGGACCCATCAATTAAAATGAAAAAGAAAGAAAGAAAATAAAAAAAAAAAATGAGAGAAAAAAAAATAAATAAATAAAAACATTTCGAAGAGTGGAGCACGAGGAGCGGCTTGCTCACTTAAAAATTTGTTGATCAAAAAACAAAAAAAGAAGAACAAGATATAGCTGTAGCGAACCGGATTGAGTTTATTTCGCATTACATTTTCCATTCCTCGCCATTTTAATAGGATTTTCTACCGAGTTATAAATCAATTTCGCTTTTACGATCTTCCGGCAAAGGAGAGAGAAAAATAGAGAGAGAGAGAGAAATAGTGAGAGAAAATAACAAGAAAATAAGAAATAGAAATCGAATAAAGGAATCGGTCACAAAGATCGATTTATATTTTTAGGGTTGCATAGTACTGGTACTATGTATCCAGTTGATGTTATTCCGCTGTGCTGATCGAGTTAACATCCTCGTTTCGTGGCTAACGTAAACCGATTACCTAGGCCATCCGTAGACCACTGACGAGAACAACAACGACAACGAGAATGAGAATGAGAGGTAGATGGTTGAAGAGTGGAACAGCACCAGCAGCAAGAGGAGGATGAGGAAGGTGGTCTTTGTGCAGAGATAGCGATGAACTCTTGGAGTTACGCTTACCCGACATACTTGCTCTTGCAAGATCATTCCAAACAACCTAACGAGTTTCGCACCAGATAACTTTAAGTAACTTGTTAATTATTCCTCTAGTATATATCTAACTGTATAAGGCTAACTTTTCTTCGAGGTTGTTCGTCATGCTTTGTAGATCTTCCGGATCATTTACTGTTGGTTAAACCTTTGAGTGCTGAATACTCCTGAGAGAAGGATTCCCGTGTGGACAGCACGTGCTTAGCTGTTTGCTATCGTTTCCGAAAGAATACGAACACTCTTTTCTTTTTTTTTTCTTTTTTACTAATGGTTACTATGTTCATTGTATAAAAGAAAAGAATCTCAAGCGTTAAGAGGAGATAAGAATATAAAGGGTTAAAAGTATGATAACGAATTATCTATCTAAGTTATATTAAATGTGTTTTTGGTACAATCAACTGATTAATTTATGGCTGGAAATTTGATTTCTAATTTAACTAACAATAAGTTTAATTAAATCGTTTGGGTTCTATTTTATTTCTCTTTTTTTTTTGAGAAATTCAATTTTTTATGTAATCAGTTTGTTTCATGTTTGTATTATTGGGGGGAGGAGAATCCGTATAATAGGAATGAAAAAAATAAAAAAACAGCTTATTGGTAGTTCCAATGGTGTACAGGTGGTTTACAGTAGTTAAATCGAGTTGGTGTGGCGCAAAGTTAGATTAATTGTTAGATTAATTTAAATTCAACGGTACGTGCTTGGAAGTTAGTGCTACCTAATTCCCAGATACCAGACTGTAATCCTAAGACTTTGGGGCAGACTTGAACGATAGTAGTCCATCGACCTAATAGATCCCATTAAAATTACGAGATATTGAATCAATGGGTTAAATTTCTTCATTCTGTCTTGTAACTTGAAACTTTATCGATAACTCTTATCGTCTTTCGCGTTAAGTGTAATAAGAGGATGAAGTACTTTGATTGCACAACTGCGTAGATTTGTATCGCGTATTTCGAAATTGAGGCAGACTCGAGATTTTCAGTAGTAAATGAGGAAAGCTGATTAGGAGTTACGTATCTACATGTATATGTATATATATATATATTCTCGAGCAGAAATTAAAACGAATATAGGTTCTCTTTGAGTTACGAGAAATAAGGTATTTATAGGATTTAAAATATTTCCCATTTTTTATAACTATTCATTAAAATAAAAACATTTACACAGGAGATTTTTAGATTAATTATCTGTTCATTCGTAGGTGTAATAACGAGAAGAAGAAAAATGGGTAGGAAAGGATAACGGATTAATCTAGCAATCAATGGTAAGGTCATGGGATAGTTAACTTTTGCAATATATATCATTGAGATTTATATCTCATCTAAAATCGAATGATTTATGTCAGAAATGTTTTTATCTAGTTCGTAGTTAAAGAAGAAAAAAAACCGCAGCTCTCTAAATGTAATCTTTAACATATTCCTATTCTTTTTTAGTTTTCTTTTTTTGTTTTTTTTTTTACTGTCGATTTGAAATTTTTCTTCTCAAGTTTTACACCAGCTGGTTTACACTTATAAATTTGAATATCTTTAATCGATTAAGCGATAGTTTAAGAAATGTTCCTTGAACCTTGAAAAGAAAGATCATCGATTATGCAAAATCTTTGAAGAGAAAGATTTATGGAAGAGAGTACAAAGTTAAATTGTCGCTTACTAACGATTTCCGTTTAGTAAAAATCTTTACGGAGAGTTATATTCAAGTAGTAGAAGCTGTTAAACTATTATTTCTTCTTCGTTAGGTCGGAAATGAAGGACGAAAACGAAATGTCACTCCGGATTGCTCGATTAAATATCCCGTTCCGTCCTTCTCTTTTTTTTTTTTCTAAACCATACAATTTTTCACTACTCTTTTTTTCTTTCCTCTTGTTTTATTTTATTTTTTGTCTTCTTTCCCTCCGTTTTCTCTCGTCGTCTTTCTAATAAACCCCTCGCGCGTTCGTCCAATCTACAATTTGATTTCCCAGTCCGAAAAGGGCAGTTCCTTCCTAGAAATTTATTTGCGGTATTGGGTTAGACATTACGAAATAGGTTGCAAAAAGGAAACCATCTCGGTTGAAGGGCTCAGGTGTTTCTTTCGCGTTAACGTCCAGCCAATTCGTCATGAATTTAATAAAGAAACAAATTATAGAAACTTGTTAAACCACGATTTGTAATTAAAAAGCTAACAGAGAAAATAATCATATGAAATTATAGAAAAACTCATTTATAAAATTAATTTCATATATCTTCCAACCTCCAACCTTCCCCCAACCTTCCACAACACAACTTTCAGAAGAAGAAATTTTCTTTACTTCGCATAATTCTTTTCGTTGTACGTATGTATGTTACCTTCAAGGAAATCATATAAACAATAATCATGATTAGAAATTTAAACGAATTTCATAGAGGATGAAATTGTTTTTGAACACCCAAAAGTTCAAATATTTTTTGATGTAAAGTTTCGAATAAGTAATTTCTATATCTCGTCAATTATCGATATTCGGTAGATCTAGAATGAAAATACGATTTTATGTTTGAAACAACGTAACGACATATTAAAGTCGCGTCAGACAATTTCTCTTTAGCTTGGAAAAGCAGAGACTATTGCGAGAGAACCAATATCCTGAACATTCTCTCGCTCACACGTTACTTGTATACATATATTCACACGTATACAGATAGAATCTTTTTCCCCTAGTATCTAAGCGTTGTTCATCCCTGTCCAATAACTAGGAGCGAAATTTCCAGCAAAAGAGATTTTTCTACCTTTTATGGACAACGAAAAAGAGTATTACTTTATTTAAAATTATATATATTAAAGGTCGCATGTGGTATAACGAGAAATTAAAAATGAGAAACTAATGTTATGAATAATTGGAACAGTTTTGGTAGATGATATGTGGCTAGTAGATACACGTATTTCGTACAAAGAGAATTTGAGAGATCCGAGTTATCCGCTAAACCACATTTCGTTCTAAACAAGCAGCTACATACGTACACGTACGTACCTATCTGTACGTAGAGAAAATTAGCCGATGAACGGTGGGATCCCGAAAGTGGCAAAATTTGACTGCCAATTACGAAACTCTATCATTGATATCTCTCGTGGAATTTATTCGATTTATTTTAGAAAGGAACTTTACTTGATATGTACCATCACATTGTTTCTCGATATATATCTTATACAATATTTTTCTCTTAAGACTATTAATCTGAATTTGCATATATAACCAATGTCCCATGAGAGAAAGAGAGAATGTAAAAAATGTGAGGATAAAATGCACTCGTTCTAGTCGAGATACTATCGTCGCGTAAAAGCTTCTTCTTCTTGAACTTTTACTTTTCTTACTCTTCTTCTTTCGTCTCACGAGAGAGCAACTTAACCGACAAAACCTCGAGACTTTTTTTTTCTTATGTTATTTTATCTATCAGATGATTTAACGTATATACATCTAATTTATTAAAACAATTTGTTTTGTACGTGGGTGTGTTATTTTTTTTTTTTTAATTATATTTTTAAGCTCAATTAAAATCTACATCTTTTTAGTCTTCGATTCTATTTATTTGAAATCATCAATTGAAAATCTTTCGTAATCTTGTATGGGAAACGATAGAATAATCTTTAAGGAAAGTTTTCTCTTTTATTCTTATCGTATTTGGAAACGATTTGTTATTGCTAGCTGAAGAAACGATACGAAACGAATTTCCTATGTTGCATACCAACACACAAATGTAATACACATTCGAACTACTACCCTCTTTTGCCGTCTAGACCATGCAAGAGTATAACGTGGAAATGGTATTGTTACGACGACGATATGCTTCCGGCAATGTTGTTGGAATTCAGGATAAGAAGCCACCACTATCCGGAAAGAGAGAGAGAAAGAAAGAGAAGGAAAGAGAAATACATTTATCCGAGAATAAATTCGTGTAGTTAAAACAGTGATATTCGAAGAACAATTTTCTTATCTTTTGAATATCACATTCGATATTTACGTTCATTTTATAATTCTTCGAGATAAAAGAACAAAAAGTACAATTTTCTTTCTTTTATATATTCACAACAACACTTATACTAGTATTTTATTTATTTAGATGAATTGAATAAATCTTGGGTATTGCAATTAGTATAATAATTATATTAATAAACCCATAATTAGATCCAAGAAATTATTTCCTATTTTATTAAAGAACATCTGTTTTTATAAAGGTAATATTCTTGAAGAATATTTAATACAAAGTAATGTAAAGTATCAACAATGAATTAATTGAGACTCGTAATTAGATCAACGAATCGTTAAATGTAAGAAGAATGAAAACATTTTGTTAAAACATGATATTATCGTAAAATATTTCATGCAATTTAAAAAAGAATAATTTTGGAAAAAGGAATGATATTTTTTTTACTGCACCATGATGACCTTTCAGAAGTAGTAGAAGTTACTTTCCAAGAAATATCCTTTGGGAGAAATCTCTTTCGATTTATCATTTGATTTTATTTTAAAGCACATTATCTAGCGTAACAAAGACGTTGTTTTAAATTATTCCATCGTATACTATATGTATCTAACGTGGCGGAACGTAGGTGTTTCTTAGATTCTTGAGAAGATAATACAGAAGCAACGTGTGGTGTTGGATTAACAGATTATGTTCACACAATATGTCCAGGAAAATCTGTTCATAGACGCAAATGAAACTTGGTAAAGAGACATTTACGTAATTACTATTACATGGTATATACATATAAGTATGTATGCTTAACTACACAAACGCACAAGAAATATATTAAAATATGCCGTTAAGTGAAAGTAGACGATCTATTATTTTCGGNTTTTTTTTAGAGAATGATTAATTTTAATACTTTTGAAAGGATCAACTATAAAATAATTCTTTAATACTTATAGTCATAATAACAATTTATTAGCAGATATTATTTAAATTTTAATTTTATTATGTAATTTTATTACAGTTTAATCATCGATTTAACAAATCGAGTCGAGTGTTTTAAGCTATCGTAGAATTTTTCTTGTATAGGGTATACATGTTTTTTCTTTTAGAAGATCGTTGAAGTAATTCTCGAATACAGCAGAATATTATTTTGTTTATACATTTACGAATGTTTTTCACGGTTGTTAAAAAAAAAGTAAGAAGAAATCTATTTTAAGTTTAATATCACCTTTCCATTAAATAGAAAATGCTTTTGGGTTAAATGGTTTTGAAAGAAAGAAGTTGTTCTATTAAAAGCGTTAACCTTAAAGATAACCAAGAATTCACAGTGAACGTTTGAGGCGTCCTTTGATATATAACGGAACGAGTAGAAATAACTGAAGCGGTTTAAATTCCTTTAAATTTCTTTTAACAGTCGTCTTAAAATGATTATCACGAATACTTCAAGTATAATGTCTTCAATATCGATGTGGTAATTACTTTTAGTTGAAGATGGAATTAAACTGGGACAAAGCTGGAGAAACAACTATTGCGATTTTTCTTCATCGTTTTAAAAATTATTGTCAAATATATGTGAAACATAAAACATTTCATTTATTACACCTAAACAATGCTAAGTATATATTATTATCAATATATCAAACGATATTCGTTAAAATGAAATACCTCGAAAATCTTATAGTTCAGAAAGGTAGACAAATTTCACGGTGTAACATCATTCGAGAGAAAGACATACAAAACTTCCAAACAGCGGGGTATCATCCTCCTGACCCAGTAAGAAGAACTACGCCGAAAATGAAGTCAAAAGACAAAGTAGAAATACATTCAGGTATAACTTTGAACGTTTCTCAGAATATAATGAAACGAAAGAGTGATTTTCGAAAAAGGCGCAAAAGGTGGGCGAATGGGGGTGAGAGAGAACAGATGGGTTACGTTTAGGTATTTACACTTGTATGGTCTTTTAGGATGCAATTCCGTATGTTGAAGAACCAAGAGGAGAACAAAATAGAAGAAAGTAGGGAAGGAAAATAAGAAAGGGTTGTTAAAGGGAAGGAAGGGAACGAGATGGTTGACTGGTACTACTGTGCTAGTCCGCGTGACGTCAGAAATTGGAGGGGAAAGGGAAAGGTGGATGAGGAGGAGGGTCGGGGCAGGGAGAGTGTAAGAGGGAGGAAGAGGAAGAGAAGCCTGTTGAAGATGCAAAGGAAGAAGGAACACTCGAAGCTTTAGCTGACGTGGCTTTACGTGCCGGTATAATGGCCCTTGTCTTCGCGGTTCCAAGTTCTATTCAAGCTTGAGGCGACTCACCGGTCGCTGAGCGACACCAGCGTCGTTAAATCTGCTTAGCAAGCCTTGCCTTACGCTTCCTCATTTCCTCTTTTCTCTTTACCTCTCCTTTAACTTTTCTAACTTCCCACGTTTTCTTCTTCCCTCTTTCCCTTTCGATTGGAAAAAGAAGAAGGAAAAAGTTCTACATCTATCTTTTCAATATCGTAGCCCTTTCATTTTCCTTATTTTCCTTCGTATTTGTTTGACAATTAGGATACCAAATTTTTGTTCATATTTCTTTTTTATCGAATAAGATACGGATTAAATTTCTATAGATTCTATTTGGAATAATCCTAATAGAGAATTTGTGAAATATCACTGATTTTGTTCTAAGACTGCACACATACTTTCTTGTTATTTTTTAAAGAATTATATATAGAGAAAGAGAGAGAAACATAAGGATTAGACGAGTTGTTTTCCACTTTCAATTAATGTTTTACATCAATGCTATAATCCTGCGTCTTCTTTTTCTCCCCCTTATTTTCTCGTACTCGTCTTACAATATTATGGATAACAAATTTTGTTCATAATTTTATCGAATAGGTATCGACCGAATCACACAAAAATTCCATTTGGGATAATCATAATAGAGTTTGAAAAATATCGCTGATTTTTTTCTCCCTAAGACTGCACATTTTTTTTATTTCTTTTTATTATTTTTTATTTTTGAAGAATCAGAGAGAAAAACGCAGGGGATACAAGAGTGTTTTTGAGTGGGAGAGAGAGAGAGAGGGAGAGAGGGAACGAAATCAAACTACCCAAGGGAATTGAATCTACGTTTTCTCTCCGGCGCCACGGTAATCCTCCGTATTTCCCTCTCGACCTTACGATTTACTTCGAGGCAACTTCACTCGAGCTTCTCATCTACCTACGCGCAAATCCCACCTACCTTCTATTCTATCTTCCATCTCTCTTTTGAACGGTCTACAAATTGAATCGACTCTACGTCCCTACTTTCTTTCTATCTATCTTTCTTTCCTTCCTTCATTCTTTTTACTTTTTTTTCTACTTTGTCGTTCGATTCTAATGAGATCCTTCGGTGTGTACAGTTATTCACGAGAGTATCCCGAATACCGTTCTCCTCGAATCAGTACGAGATAAAATAACTCCTATTCGTTCTAAAAGAGAAGATGAAGAAAAAACCTCTGTGACTGAAGGGGTTAGGGGATAAACTGACTACTGAAACTAACGGGGGTATCGAGAGGAAAGGGTGGATGGGTAAAACATTTGCATCTAAAAACGAAAGAATGCAAGACACGTCGGACCGAGCTCTTGTATATGGAAAGGGAAGCATGGTAAATAGGTGAGCCAAGCGTAGAAACGACGTTTGACGGTGAACTCACGCTTCCGGATTATTTACGAGCTGGATGAGACCTGACTCTGTTAGCACGGTAATGGACTCGAGGCCATCTCCATTATTCAACAACGAAGTTAGGATCGGTACGATCGATCTGTTAGATCCAAATCGAAAAGATCAATTCGAGAAATAACCTGCGAAGTTTTCTTTCTTTTTTTTTCTTTTCTTTACACTATTACCTTGTATGCATACGTATATTTCGTTTTATGTTTATCTTGTGAACGTAACTTTTTTTACCCCTCGTTTTCATCATATCCTATCTGGATGTTTCATTCGTGAGAAAGAGAGAGAAATAGAGAGATAGAGAGAGAGAGAGAGAGAGAGCGAGCAAGGTCATCTCAATATAGTTGTTTCTATGCCCAGAGGAGAAGGAACGAGTATAACTTGGTCTGATACGTTCGTCAAGAAACTTGGACGTTCTTGGTCCGATGGAAATTAGGTGAAATTTTAGTTCTCTACGAGTTAAGGTATAATGGATAACAGAATATGCAACGGATCATTAATACGAATATGATCTATATTTGAACTAGTTTATCAACAAGTTATATCGTTCATCTTTTTTAAAGTTTAATTTTCAATTTCTATAGGGAAACGTAACGAAGAAGTTGCTAAGAAATTTTTCATCATTTTCTAACAAACAAGATATATGTATGTGCTTAACGAGTTTCAAATTTACTAGGTTCTCAAATCATTTTTTTATATTTTATGTATAAAAAAAAAGAATCATTTAATGGTATTTTTATCGTTCGTTACAATGCAATTTTTCATTTTTTAAAAATATTCAGTAAGAACTTGTCGATAAAAAGGGATGTTCTAGAATGAAAATTCTCTTGTAAATGATATAACAAATATATGCAAATTTCGACAACGTGGTACTTAAAAGTTCGTGCAATTAAAAATAATATTCATCCTTTATTTCTTTTTCTTTTTTTTTATTCAAATAGAAACATGGTGCTTCCATCTTTAGCTGTCCAACGAAAATACCTGGAGGTTTTCTATCGATCCGTTAGCCAAACGATGATACTCTTGGATAACGAAATTTGATATCAGTGCGACGATGAAACCACTGTGAACCCGATTGATAAAATACTTAATGTTGGTCAGACAGCAATAAAAGTTCCATTACCTTCTAAGTTTCTAAAAGCTATTTAAAATAAAAGCTCGTTTATCCTCTTCCGGCAAAGTATACCCCATTAACATCTAAAACTTGATTTTTCCTAAAACGAAATTAAAATAATTCGAACTAGGAGAATACCCAAGGCAATCTGATGAAAAGTTTAACCAAAGTAAAGTGCATGTAATTTTTGGAAAAAGTTTTTCATTTAGACCGAAAATAACAATTTAATCGCTGCTGAATTGGTAAAGGGTAATTTCGAGAGGGGGTTGGTGGATTCTTAAAAGAAACCTTGACAATTTAAAATTGGGTCGTAGTAAATATAGCAAATATTACATAACAACTCGAGTCGAGACAAAGATCGACATGAAAACTGGAATAACGAGAGTGGTACGTAGGGTATTCATGAAATTATTCCCATCGGTTTGGATTCTCACGACTACGACTACAAGGACGACGACAAGAACCGAGGAGAAAAAAAGAATCATAACAAAAAGAAAAAAGAAAAAAGAATGCATCGTTTCTTTATTCGGTAAAAGAAAGAGTGATAACTTGAAAAACGTGTCTCTTTTTCTGATTCTCGACAGACGACTACGACGACTACGACGTCGACGCATAGGGCTCCAAACAATAATAACGCATTGGAAGGATGAAAAGCTTTTCTGCCCTTAGGCAAAATCCCGTCCCTTTCTCGTTTCCTTTGTCATGAAGCTTTCTCTCATTCCATTTCTAGCATCTCACTTTCGCCTCTCATACGATCGAGCTGGCAAGCAGCAAAAGGTATCAGCATCGGCACGTATCCTCGTTTCTGTCGCGACCGAGTTAGGCGGTCTGAGTTCGCACATGCGCCTCTCTTTGCTAGAGCTCACGTTAGCGAATAAGAGAAGGACGGGAAAGAGGGTGAGAGAAGACAGAAAGGGTCGTCAGGGAAATCAATACGGCAATGTCCGCCGGTAACCGGCCCAGTCGGGGCTCATCCTTTGCGAGTATCGCATCGAGGCTAGTGCAAAATCAACAACGTTACTACGTCAGCATAGTCGTCATTAGGAGGGTCCATTTCGGTCGAAGGTCATAAACGAGGATCGACCTCGTGCTAGAAATCCAAATAATTACCAGTGAAAGCAGAATAAGAAAAAAGAAAGAAGTTAAGCAACGTTAATTTGCAGAAAGGAAATATAAGAAGGAAAGATAGCAAGAAAGAAAGAAAGCAAGCAGACAGGAAGAAAGGAAGAAAGCAGACAGAAAGAAAGGAAGAAAGGAAGGAAGAAAGGAAGAAAGGAAGGAAAGAAGGAAGGCGGAACCACCTTCTAAATCGTAGTTTTGTGAATACAAGAAAAAAAGGGGGAGGAAGGGTGATATTGCTGGTAGAGGGTGTCGAGCAGGTATCACGAAGGTAACTGACCCTGTGCAACAGTGGCAATTCTCCCGATCCTATCATAAAGCTTCTAACTTGAAGGAGATCACTCGAAGACGGCTACTTGTTCCTTGACTAAATATTCCGAAAAAAAAGAAATATTTATCTAACAAAGTATAGTTAGTGATTATCATCTAGAACTACATCGGTTGTGTGTCTATATTCCTTTATCTATCTCTTTCTCTCCCTCTCTCTTATCGGAGAGGACATAGTTCTATTTTATAATAAAAAAGAAAGAAAGAAGAAAATATCCGATAAGTAAAGAAGAAAAAATCCAAAAAGGGAGATAAGAAAAAACGTTCGATTAGTATAACAAAAAATTATTGTCGAATATTCTCGCAAGTACGACGATCGAGTTAACAGGCAGGGAGAAACCCGGCAGGCTGTTGGGACGTCTGATAGGCGCTCGCGATTGCTCGTTCCGCAGTGATTTATCTCAACACTCCCAAAACGGCAACCCGTCGTTGTCGTGGTGCTGCCGGGGCCCCGCCGTTAGCCGCGAGAGATCGCGAGAAGGGAGCACGGCAGAATCGATCGGAGGATCAACGAGCGGATCGGTTGCCTCCTCCGCAAACGTTACCACCGCTTCCTACGCCGCATCTTGTTGGCGGCCAAGTGAGATGGAGGAGAAGTCCTCGGCGCGCTTCTCGGAGTACCTGTTCGCCAAGATGGACGGGCAGGACGTCTCGGCCTCTCAGGGTCCCCGCAAGGTGACCGCCGACACTAGGAAGTGGATGCGGGAGAATCTCTTGCTTATGATCACTCTGTCGGGTGTACTTTTTGGTGTGATCCTTGGTAGGTATTTATTAACGAAAACTCTCTACCAACTCCAACTTCAACGCAAATAGATATTCATATTTAGTTTCCTTTTTTCTTTTTTTTTTTTTTTATTCTTCTTCAACGTCAATATCGATTTATCGAGATCATGTCTACCAAAAACAAAATAATAACCCTCTCCCCCCATTTCAGATACGTATTTATACTTTAATCGGATTATTTTTCTACTTTGAATAAAAATAAATCGAGCGATAAGATCGATTGATTCTTATTTATTAGATAGCCCTTTATCGATATTAAAAAAAAAAAGGATTAAAGGAGAGAAAAAGGAAAAGAGAGAGAGAGACAGAGGGGGAAGAAAAAACAAGGCAGATTTTATTACCCTAACAGTTTCTCGGTAACCGCATTTGTTTATTTATAAACCTCAGATAGGGATGGGTCAAATGGTTTTCACTTTACAGGATAAAGTGTGAATTAATGATTTACCATCGAAGCCAAAGTAACCGATAATTGCCACCACGTTATTACGCTACGTGTCATATCTATTCTCGAAATTTAATCTTATATTCGATATTTATTATTTCAAGGATTTTTTTTCTTCTTCTTCATCCTTCTTTTTTTTTTTTTCTTTGTACAGTTTTTACACGTATTTATTATAATTATTATCGATTAAATAATTGTTCTTACATTACAATAAATAAAGGTTAAGTAGCTCGATTTGAAAAAAAAAAAGAAAAACAAAAGTTATCTTAAGAAAATAGTTTAAATATGTAATAGAGTCCATTCGGTATTTCTATCGTGTCACACGTGTACTCTCGATAATCAATGGATTGTACGGATGTTGAAGTAACACACGTACCAAGTGCATATATGCAGATGTATGGTCGATAAGTAATTGCTTGTCTATAGAAACGAGGAGGGAATATCGGTCTAGGTACATACACATTAAAGTTATTGTCCTTTCAAATTCCCACATCGCTATTTCTCATGTTCCTTTTCATTTCAAAATAGAATTGTCTATCCTACACGTAAATATAATACGGGTTTTTTTTTTCGAGTATACTGTTCTTTAAAACGATACGATCGATTCCATCGAATAGAACGATTCGATAAAAAGTTCACGAGCCTATTTCCACGAATATTTTTTTTTTTCTTTTCTTTTTTTTGTATTTTGTTACATTATTATACGAAAGTGACGTGTACCAACCTATGTGACCAAATAATGAACTATTTTACCATTGGCATTTGTATGTTTTCCTTGCATTCGATCGAGTTCGTTACTGTGTTGAAGCAAACAACAGATACTTATCGTTATTGTACATAGTGGAACACCTCTCATTTTTTTTTCCTACCTTATTCCCTTTTCTTCTTTATTTTTTTTTTCTTTCTTCTTCATGATTGATCATATGTACACTGTCCTTTATATTTCTGTTGGCCTTGGTTCTCTTGGCATATAGCTGCTCTTGGCATATCGTAAAAACGATTTATCACGTGGACTCTTACTTTAATGTTCTTTGTATCTTCGATGCGATTTCAATGGCAATACGTTTCTAATGTTTCATAACCGTAATTTGAGAAACTTAATAATATCGTTTAGTTGGTCATTGTTATCATGGTATCAATTTTGTATTATTTGAAACAATTTTCTTTTTCTTTTCTTATTTTTTTTTTTTTATTGGTGATCATGTATCGAGTGTACGACAGAAAGCTTATAATAAAACGACGTGGCCCTAGTTGATAATTCAATAGCCGATGACATCAGATTTTCGTCGCTAGAATGTTCATAAATATTAAATTAAATTACAAATCAAAGCCAACTATAATCTTGTGAACTATTTCTGTTAGAAGAAAGAGAGAAATAGATAGAGAGATAAAGTATATTTTACAAAGATAATTATTCAAAGAATATCACAGAGTTGGTATTTGCGTCGATCAATAAAGCTTAAGTTTATGAGAGTTATAATATTTTATATTTCCACGGTAAACGATATAGATTTTACTTGAAAAGAAATAAAGGGGTACGTATAAAATAGAAAGTGAGAGGAGAATTAAATTTAATTCACCTCGAAGCGAATCATTTTCCAACATTATTTCATCCGTAAAGAGAGAACGAACACGAGGCATCCGTTCGATTATATACGCCTTTCAAACGATTATTCAATAATATTTAATTAAACTTTACAAATAATGGAAGAAAATAAGAATCAATTTTTCTAATAGAGTTTGAACTTTATAAAATATACAAAAAAACTACAAGAAAAGTGATTTATTTTATCGTTAATTAAATAATCATTAGAAAATTGTCGTAATAATCATATAATAATAATAATCATAATAATAGAAAACAATAAGTGGTGGGAAGCGTATAGAGATGAGAAAACGTCACGCACGTGGCTCCTTAGAAACGGTTATGCATAGAAACGCTTCCTCGTATCTTCAAGGCTTCTTCTCGTTAATTTTCATATCTACGATGCTCGAGCCATCTTCGCAATATCGATCGTGAATTTCGCAAGAGTTCGTGCCAACGAGTAGGTACATACGTAACGAAAAATTCAGGATGATTATGTTGAAAAGAAAAATAATATTACTATTCTAAAGTTAGTGTCAGCCGAATAAGGGGGGTGGAATTGATTACGTGTGTATTTCGTACGTTATAGACGACCCAGTTCGCGAAATTACCGTATTCGTTACGTAAAACTTTTTTTTTTTCCGTGGTCACATTATCCCGTTAAAAGGTGTCAATCATCGAACGAGAGGTTTCCTTTAAAAGTCTCATCTAATTAACTTTTCCTAACGAAACTCTATCTTACTGAACTTCGTATCTTTAACATGACCCTTTGGAAAGAACGGAGTTCAAGGACAGTTTACGCATCTTCTTAATATTATATATTGAATTAGAATCCATATATAATGCACCTAATGACTTCCACCTACGGTTTTTCGGTAATCCTCTCTCTCGCTTTCTCTCTCTTTCTCTCATTTGGTAAACCTTTAGTAGAAAGATTATACGACGAGTTATTTTCGGAATAAAGATTAAAGCTTAAATTATCAAATGTTTTTCCTTTTTATTTTTTTTTTTCGAGCTTCCTTATAGTACGGCTCTTTATTAACTCTTACTTAAATACAATGAAACGTCCACCGACGTTTTATACCAATTACTCGGGTAACATCCTATGTTTAAGAAAACTTTATTCAATTAGAGATATAATTATCTCGATAGGGTATGATACTTATCAATCTAAAGGAGTTGGTAATTTCTTTTTAAAGTCAATTATTATACACCATGTTACTATTATCTTCTATCATATAAATGATCATTTATATAATTAAAGGATTTGGTTTGCGACCATTGGGCCTTAGCGAAGACGCTGTCATGTTGATCAGCTATCCTGGAGAACTATTTATGCGAATACTGAAATTAATGATCCTACCGCTGGTCATTGCTAGCCTCATATCAGGTAAGTTTTATTGACAAACTTTTTGAAAGAATAATATATAATATATATTAATATTTCTTATTAAAGGTTCAGCCAGTTTGAACGCTAGGATGAACGGAATGATAGCCGTACGAACACTCGTATATTTCATACTCACGTCTTTCCTTAACGCCGTAATAGGAGTTATCCTTGTTCTTGTTATTCACCCTGGAAATCCAGGAATCAGGGAATCGATTACACTTCCGACTCACGCCAGAGCCGTCAACATCTTAGACAGCCTTCTGGATTTAGGAAGGTAACTAACAGTCCTACTTTTATCTTTCCTCCTGACATTTTCAAAGACGTAAGAGTCGATAAGTTTCATTTCCATTTCTAATAAACTCTTCATTCGATAAGCTTGTTTATTTTTGATCAATCTAACATCGGTCCATGGTTTATTGCGTTAAAACTAGTCGTAGGAGTTGAATAATGGAAGATTTAACTTGTAAAACAGTATGAAAAAGGGGGCAAAAAAAGTGAAATATCGTAGCATCTAAACTGAAGGATTAAGGTCGCTCGGTTTCACGATCGCCGAAAACTTTTAAAACGAAGAACACTCATTGTGATCACGAACACCACTACATTTACTAACCAAGAGACCAAAATAGATGTGCATCGATCGTGCGTGATTTATTCATGCGCGAAGTACGCTTTTTCCTTGTCCGTGGTATCTTTCGTCATATGGGCGGCATTGCTAAACGTTTCGTTTAAAGTCTTCGAATCGTAAAGTGTCCTCTTTATATAAACGCTACTTGGTGTGTAGAGACGTCATTTAATTCAATCGTTTTTTATATTTTATTTTTAGAAACATGTTTCCTGACAATCTCTTTCAAGCTGCATTTCAACAGGTAAAAAAAGAATCCTCTTTAATCATTTTCTATCAAACGAATAAATATAAAGATGAAATAATAATAATAATAATAATAATAATAATAATAATAATTTATATCGTTTTAAAGGCACATACCGTTTACGTACCAAGAAAACCACCGATACAAAATCAAACCGATGGTTTATCGGTCAAAGTAGTCGGCGAAGAAGACCTGATCAGAGTGATCCAATATAGAAGTGGTACCAATACTTTAGGCATCGTCTTCTTTTGTCTAGTCTTCGGCACTTTCCTAGGTACCCTTGGTGAAAAGGGTCAGGTTGTGATAGATTTCTTCAAGGCTGTTTTCGAGGTTATTATGCGAATGGTCTCCACTGTAATGTGGTAAGTAAATTTAATAAAACAAAGGAACACAAAGAATTCTCAATTTAAATTTAATTATTAATTCGAAAAAAATCATTTATTTGCAAAACACGTATACAGGATGACGCCAATAGGTATAACTTCGGTAATAGCTGGAAAAGTCCTCGGTGTGAACGATCTGGCGTTGGTAATGTCGCAGCTAGCCTGGTTCATCGTCACGATCGTGATCGGTGTCTTTTTCTATCAACTGGTGGTGATGCAGCTAATCTACCTGGCCGTCGTGAGAAAGAACCCCTTTAGATTCTACGCCGGCCTCGCCCAGGGTACACTCACCGCCTTCGCCATGGCATCAACGTGAGTCGTCGACCTTCGAATCCCAGCCCGACCTTCAGAGAACCCATCACGCCTGCCTTAAGGGGCCTCGGTCGTCATCGTCATTGTCGATTTCGATCCTGTTTCTTCCACTTTCTTTTTCTTTTCTGTTTCCTCTCATCATTTAAGAGAACAGAAAGAACATAATGAAAAAAGAAAAAAAGTAATCAGTTTCTCTTCCCAACATTGAAAAATAATTTGTTTTCCCATCGTCTTCTTTCTCAATTGATTTTGTAAATCTATTTATTCATAACATACATATGTGACTCTCTTACGTGATGGTGATCGTCCTATTAAATCTGCACGCGCACGATATACCGATGACGACGTGAAGACAGTGAACGTTTTCGAGAAACGGAAGGGCGTGTCGAAACGACTTGAATCGATTTTTTATAGAAACAATGTGTTTCAGCCAGCCGAGTGGAGTGGCTTTACGAGGCCGTGGTCCCCGAATCCTATTCCAAAATTTGGCCCTAAGATTTATACGGCGTTTAACAGATATATACATATATACATATATACATATATAAATATTTATTTTATCTTATCTTATCTTATCTTATCTTTCATTATCGTTTCCCTTTTGTGGAACGTGTCGATTAGGTTTATTTTTATTTTTTTTTTTTCTTTCATGTCGACAAAACGTTGTATAATTCCTAGCCGTAATAATACTCCTATCCCCATCCCTCCTTGAACATTTTACACACTCTCTCTATTGTTATCGCGTTGTTCGCGAGGAGAGCTCGTCATGCCCCATGAAAAAGTGAGAAAGAGAGAGAGAGAGAGAAAGGGAGAGAGGTATGCAGCTCCGGGTGGCACTTAGGATGTGGATTACTACCGGTACCTGATACTCCGTGACTCGAACTTCCTCCGATCATTAATCAATTATCGAATTACGGAAGTTCGAGTTCACAGGAGTGAAAGATTTCCACATAACGGGCATATAAAAGGTTATTTTTCATGTAGGTAGTATATATTATCTAACGAAAGTGGTGGAACTCTTCAGGAAAATTTGTTCATGTAGTTCTCTAACCGGAAATCGGCTGACTCCGTGTCACCTGGACTGATTTGTGACGTGGAAGCTTCCTCGAATTTATATTCGAGGAGGGCTCCACGTTTGATAATATCTTCATCGTTATTTAGCTAAGTATTAGCATTTTGTACAATTTTTTCAAGAGGAACTGGAAAAATATTGGTTGTTTGCGCCGAGCCCGCTCTTCCAGGTTAGACGGGGACGTCCTTGACTGGCGAGAGCTGCTGGACCACGTGCTATCATTATTTTTTACATCTCGATCATTCATTTGTGCGGATCGCGCGAAGCAACGATCATTTTTCCAGTTCAACAACCTACCCACGTTCCCGAATCACTGACGTAGAATTATTTCTATATTAAATTGTGTTAAAAACAATTTCATCTATAGTCTACCTTGAACAAAATATCCAGATAAAAAAAGAAATATCATTTAATATTTTTCGATATATTCCATTAACGTATCGCGTTTCTTGTAAGTATCTTAATTTCTTCGTAAAAAATATTACTAGATCGGGTATTTTCCTTCCAATTTTCTAAAATTGTATGAGTTTATTCCGAAATTATCTTCCTCTAGATCGAGATTTGATAATCAAAGTAAATTTAGTAAATCATTCGTGAAAAGATCTAAGCAATATTCTAAATATCATTTCTACGTCAATCCACGAATTTATTTCCTGGGAAAAAAAAAAGAAAAGAAAAGTCTCCGATGGAAATCTGTGGTTTAACCAGAGCGGTCGACCTCCAGTTTTCCTTGGCTCCTCTCTCCCTTACCCTGGACCTTAACCACTCAGCCATAATCATCGTTAACGTCGAATCATCGACAATGCATATCTAATTCAACATGTTTTCTCTGTGGATTAACTTTTTCCAGAAAAGAATCGTACACAACTGTGCGTAACACTGTGACACTGTGAGACACTGAGTTATCAGTGTATCTGAACAAAGACTATATGAATATCATGATGATGTATTAGAACACGCGCTGCACGCGGCCTTTTGCAGGTGGTTGACACTAACAAAAAGAGAAAGAGAGATAGAGAGAAAGATATATAGAGAGAGTGACCGAGGGTGGCCCTTGGTAAGTATTTAATGGCCGCAGATGAAGGTACATACAATTGTCTGTTACAGATTAAATTAACCACAACTGCAACTTGGATATTTAGACAGATTACAGCAGGCCCACATCGACCAATAATCCGCTGATTAATGCCGCTTGATTTTCAGTTCTTCGTCACGGTCATTCTGGCTGTCCTTGATAGATTCTCTGATGTCTCTCGATCCTTCTCCCGTTCGTACGTTTAGAAACGATAAAGATTTAGATGAACGAGTATTAGTCCTACTCGTTTTTGCATATCATTCGGTTTCGTGAGCATGAAATGACCTCTCCGTATTGTTATCATTACTATTATTACTGCCAAATCAATTATTTTTCGTAAAATATTATCTTCTATATAGATGAATATGTAATAATACGATGATACTATACATTTCTAAAATATTCTAATCGTTTAGAAAAAAAAAAGTTCTTATTAATCGATAGAAAAAGTTCTCATATTTAACGCCAGAATGATCCTTACCGGCAGCAACCCTGGGGCATGCGGATTTATCCTTTTTTATTAAAAACGAGAACGTTGGCCTGGTGTTTCTCTAACATAGCTTTGTACAGGGCCGCCGCACTCCCCGTTACTTTTCGACTGATGACCGAGAAGCTCAGGGTCGATCCCAGAGTAACCAGATTCGTCCTACCGATTGGGTGCAACATCAATATGGACGGTACCGCTCTCTTCGTCGCGGTTGCAAGTATCTTCATCGCTCAGATGAACGGGATTATTTTGGGTTTCGGAGAGATCATTACGGTTATGTAAGTTTCATACTTCACATATTTTATTGAATAATATTTAATCTAACAATTATTCAACACGAAAAAGTTCATTTTTTATTTTTGTTTATTTTTAGTTTGACATCCACAGCAGCATCCGTTTCTTCAGCTTCGGTTCCAAGTGCAGCTCTAGTTTTATTACTAGTTGTTTTGAGTGCCATTGATGCACCTGTTCATGACGTTTCTCTTCTCTTTGCTATTGATTGGTTTGTGTAAGTTTTCATAATTTTACAATTCTACAATTATCCAATTATCCAATCATTCAATTATATCTGCATCAGATATATACATATATCTTTAACAAAATTATTTATCTACACGAATTATTTATTTTTTTTACAGAGATCGTATAAGAACGACCAATAATATGTTAGGAGATTGTTATGCAGCTGCTGTAGTAGAACAATTGTCCAAAAAAGAACTGATGGCATTGGACGCAGCAGCTTATCAGGTAGATTTAAATTCTCAATCAACGTGTTAAGTAATTATTATTATATTAAAATATCACTCATTACTAATCGGTACTTTTTTGTATCCTTTCATTAAGTCTGAAACAGTAGTGCCCATAACCTTAGCCAATGGATGCATCTCGGCTAACAGGGTACCTGATCCTGATACTATCGTCGTTGAAATGCAAGACGACACAAGGATAGCCGGCATCGCCAAGTAAACTAACTTGTTGGTAGGGCTAGGCTATCACTTTATATGCTCATTAACGACATTCGCATTGCAAATCCAATCAACTTACTAATGCTTATCGATTAGAATCATTACATTTAAAAATAATATCAGACGCTTATTAAATCATCATCAAAACCACCATTACACTCTCTAATACGCTTTTGGTTTTATTTCCGACATTATTTTTTGTTTATTTTTCAAGGGATAGTAATCATTGATTATATCGTAGATTGCATAAATAATAGGTCGTTGGTAATGTAACGCGCTTGTCGTTAGAACGATTCATGAAACGAGTCTCGAGTCTCTAACTCGATTCACCATATGCTTGTATGCAAATTATTGCGCAATCAGCTTTTAAAAACATACAACACGATAAGTCGATATGTGATGATGTAATAACACCGAGTTTACACGTTATAGTTCAACGATCAGGCTAATGCTACGTGGAAAAATACTATTGTCTGTCCTACCTATAGATGAAAGTCTGCTTAAACGTTTTGTTATTTGTAAATCGATCGATCGATCGATCGAACGATCGTTGGATGGATATCAAACATGTACCAAGTGTGCAACTCCTACTCTTTCTTTCTTTCTTTTTTTTTTCATTTAGCAAATTATACATAAATCTCTAACATTAATTGTTTTGTCATACATTTTAGAACATATCACACGATATAGAATCATTTGATTTACCCTTTATCAAATTCATTTTGATCTTGCATTCGTTGCATTCGTTGCGTTAAATGTATTATCCTTTTTTTTGTTGTTTCATATCAAAGAACAATCTTGCTATTAGTTTTAACTTTTGTTATCAAAAATAACACTTTAAGATCTTTATTATACATTTGGATATTTGTCCTTTTTTTTTTTGTGTTTTTCTTTTAGCATCAGCGTACTACCAATACCACGAAGTGTAACAGAGGAGACCGTTTGACTAATGGCCGATCTCGCAAGACAGTTTGATATGGTATACCAACAAGGTATGCCGATGAAATGAGATAAAAAAAGTTAAAAAAAAGAAAAAAAAAACACAGTGGCGAGGTTTAAACATCAGGCACGACCAGTGCCTTCCTATTTGTCCTCTCTTTTAATTTCTTTTTTAATTTAATTTTATTTCGTAAAAAATAGAAAAAAAAGGAAAGAAAGAAAGAAAGAAAAAAAAAAACAGAACAACGTTAAAACCAACTTTTCAATGTCCCACCCCGAATAAAAAAGTAAATGTCGATAGAGACACTCGGCTTGTGACACTCGATGACTATGAAACGTCAAACGGATTTGCTATTTCTCCATTTTTCACGAGAGTTAAGTGAGCAATGTTTTTAAACTGCGATTCGATTGACCAGAAAGAGAGAAAGAGAGATAAAAAAGTTTGAGATAGCAAGACAATTTTAAAAAATGAACAAAATACTGAACAAAACAAAAATGAAAAGGAGTCAATATCGTGTCGAAACGTGCGTGCGTTTACGATACAAGAGTAGCAATAAAAAAAATGTTTGAGATACGTAAGTTTAAAAGAAAAAAAAAAAAAGAAGATAAAATGGCGCTTACTATATAAATTAGAAGCACCATGGTGCGGGGATGTTCGATGATTCGCGCATAAAATATCTTGCTCGTATTCTAACGAAAGTGTTTTCTCGTCTTAACGTCTATTTTTCTTCTACGAATCTTTTTTATTTTTCTTTTTTTTCTCTACTTTTTTTCTCTTTAATTTTCTTTTCTTTTTTTCTCTTTCTCAAACCAAAGAAAAATTGGTACTTTTATTACGTACTTCGAAAGAAACGGTAGTTCGGAACGATAAAAAACGATCATCGACAAAATTATGCTGATAATAGAGATGAAATATGTACTTGTCGATTATATCCGTGAAAAAAAAAAAGATACTATTTAAATCTGTCTCACTTGAACAAGTGATCATTCGCATCGTCGAATGGTGGTGCCTTAATTTCGATGCGCCCTCGGATCAGGTGCGATGAAAGTAATGAACGTCGTTGATGTATTTAATTTTCATTAACGTTAAACACATCATCCCCCATTGATTCTTTTAAGAAGAGAGAAGAAGAAAAAAAGAGAGAATAAAAAAGCAAGTAACGTGGTTTTTTTTGTCTTTTCTGCAAAATGTTCTCGATATTTTATCGTCTGTAATGTATAAGACGAGATGATAATAATTAAATCTAGTACTTTGTATAATAGTCATCGACGTACGATCGATTGATCTTTAGTCAATGACGCGAGCGAAATCGTGTTGTCGGTGGTTTGAAGAAAAACAAAAAATGCAAAAAAAAAAAGAAAAAGAAACATAAATAAAGTAAATTTCATCGCGAGTGATACTATCGTAAGTGAGATAGGATTTTAGTGAGAGAGAGAGAGAGAGAGAGAGAGTGAGAGTGAGATTTAAGATTTAAAAAAAAAAAAAACCACAAATATACATTTTAAAAACGAGTAGCGTTTTCCTGCGTGTTTAAACGTGTTTAGCCATCATCGAGAACCCTTTGAAACGAAACAAAAAAAACGAAAAGAAAAAAAAACTAAAATAAAAAAATAAAAAGACAAAAAAAAATATAATGATTCATAATATAAAAATGTATTAAACAATAATACTACAAGCCTCATCCGATAGTTTTTAGAAATCAAATTACTCTACTTCGTATTTCCTTCCTCATTTCGGGGAGAAAGTAAATGATGATTATAATGGAAAAAATAAATAAGAGAAAAAAAAAATTAAAAGAAAAAATAATAATAATGCACCATATTAAGGGTATTATACGTAGAGATTATCCGTAAGATAATTAAAAAGTTCGTTGTAATTAAGTATAATTACATATCCGCGATGAGCTGCTAATTGTGTAAGAGAACGTAAAGGGGAAGAAAAAAAATAATTAAGAAACAAAACAAAAAAATAATACAAGGTGCTATGAGGTGTTTAAGCACGACGACAACAACAATGTTGTGTTGTTGTTGTTGTTGTTGTTGATTCTTCTCAAGTATGGGAGAAAAGTTAGCCGAGCTTTTTTCTTATTTTTTTTTTCTTTTTCCCATCATAGCGTTCGCGTCATTGGCTATGACGAGATTCGATGCTTGTATTATAAAATAAAGGAAACGTAAGTTGAACCAAATGTAAGGGGACATGATAATCAAAAAGGAAGATACCAAAAATTGATTACAAAAAAGAAAGAAAGAAAGAATGATAAGAAGACAGATGGGTGTGCTTTTTTTTTTTATTACATTCTCGTCGATTAAGTTTGATCGAATCGAATCGAATCGAATCGTATGAAATCGATTTTACGACGAGAGAGATAAGAAAAAAAAGAATGATTCAAATAATATTCTGAGATGTATGCAGGTATAAAAAAAAAAACGTCATATCGCGCGCGCGTTTCGCGTTTTCAAATTGTTTTGTGAAATTAACACGAGGGTTGCGTCCCATGTAAAAGACGTGTTATATATCATTTCCGAGACCCTTTTCTTATAATCCTCGATTACTTTCGAGGATGATAGAAGGGTGAGAATTAAACTTGTGAGGTATCGATGTTAAAGTAATAACCGAAAGGAAAAGTAAGAGGAATACTATTTAATATATAAGTAAACCGACGACAAAATAATAATTAATAAAAAGATGTTCATCTTTTACTGAAAATTCTCCAGATAAATAAAGATTGAAAGTTGTTCATGCTAGTTCGAACAATTCGCGAGCGATTAATAATGCGACATGAACAACAACGATCAATCAAGATAATAATTAATTCTGTCTCACTTTTGTAATTAGTGTGTTCCACAGTAAGACAGCTCGCCTTTCAGTATATATATACACACACAAACATATATATATATACACATATACACACATATACATACAGTGTTTAAACGAATGAAAGAAAAAGAAACAAACTAACCAACCAACCAACCAACCAACATACGCATCCAAATTTTATCATCGTTCATGAATTATCGAGGAAAGTGTCGTTAGTATTTTCGTCCGAGAACAGAATACCATTGCAATTTTTATCTCGATGTTAAAAAAAGAGAGAGTAAGAAAGAGTGAGAGAAATGGAGCGAAAGGGAGAGAGAGAAAGAGATAGAATGAAAGTGAGGGAGAAAGAGAGAAAAAAAGAAAGAAAGAAAGAAAGTTAATTAGTTAGGTCCCCGTTTCGGTGGGACCGATAATCAAGACTGGACACGCCATACGATAAATATTATCGTCTTTTTCATCGGCATAATGTATTATTATGGGTAAACGATTCCTATAAGGTTTCGCTAATTTTAGACAAATTAAATAGGTAGGTCGATACGTGTTTTATCGTAGAGGCTGTTTCAATGTACAAAATATTTCGAGTACGTAGCATTTATGTAGAAGGGGTTACGTACGTTGTTTCAATTTCGTACGGATTTTTGAAACGAGGCGAGTTCGACTTTTCCTATCATTTTCATTATCTTTTCTTATTTCTTTAACTTCTTCTTCTTCTTCTTCTTCTTCTTTTTTACTTTTTATTGTTTATTTTAAATTTTCATTCTTCTTCTTGATTCTTCTTCTACTTTTTAATTTTTTGGTGAAAACTTTCATGCGAGCTGGCCAACTCGATTTGTACCATTATAAAGAAAAAAAAAGATAAAAAAAAAAATACGAAAAAAAAAAAAAGCTTTACCGGTGTACACGGTATTGATTAGAGAGACCAATGATCACTTT
Organism: Mischocyttarus mexicanus; assembly: GCA_023678845.1. Classification (NCBI taxonomy): domain Eukaryota; kingdom Metazoa; phylum Arthropoda; class Insecta; order Hymenoptera; family Vespidae; genus Mischocyttarus; species Mischocyttarus mexicanus. Next base: position 1,593,611 of record JACGTP010000009.1, read on the forward strand.
TTTCTTTTTTGTCACACGTATTTATCGAAGGCTTCGAAATAATTTTAGATTTAAATAAAGCCGGTGTTCCGATATCGATCGATTTCTTCATTTGTTTCTTACTAAACACACATATTCAAACATTTAGCACGTTTTTTAATTAAGCAAAAAAAAAACGTGTTCAAATCACAAGATTATTATCGAAATGATTCCTTTTACGCTCGCGTGCAGTATACCTTATAATGATATATTATATATATATATATGAAAGAGAACAAATTTCGTTCTGTCTGTGTTCGTAAAATGAATAATTTAAAAGTAACATACTAATGGTAAACTAAAACAACTACGACTACAAGAACAGCAACAAGAACAAGAATAATAAATAACAAAACAAAAAAAATAATTATTATTATCAAATTATCAAGATATTCAAAGACTACGTGTTAATATATAGATATAACATCTTAACGTGTTGTATAATAAAATACAGGTTTGTACGTGGAGAAATTTATGATTGTTAATTAAAATCCTTTACCTTGTTTCTTGTACTATTTCTTTCACCAATTAGTATAGTGTGGCAATGTTTTTTTTTATTGCATACCTGAAAATTGTATCATCAACATGAAACTGTGACGAGTATATTCCTGGAATATAGAATATAGGAAGCTGCTGTAATATTGAATTAAGTTATAATTAAATTACTTTTATTTCTTTTATATAAAATAATTAATTTTATTACTAACTAGTCACATAATTTTTAAATATATAGTTAACATATGATAGAAAAAAATCTATTTATTAATTATCCATATTATTATATGGAAATTATTTCACAACTAGACATGCAGCGTTAGATTTGGTTTATCGAATTTGGTCTACTTTGTCAACATTATACGTAGCATATTTTCATAATAATTATTTATAAACTTTGATCTTTGAATATATGAAATGTCTTGTAATTTATGGATATTTTTAAGATAGTTACGATTTAAATAGCAAATGGTAATTACTTTTACAGCATAACAATTATACTCGTCAATCACAGTTAACTGATTAAAAGGTTTCATTGTGTTTAATAAGTTTTTTTGAAAAGGGTTAAATTTCCTGCAATTGAAAATAGAGGATGGTCTGTGATGGTGGTAGGAAAGTAAGTACGAGTGATTTTTTTGTTAAAAAATTCATTTAATTAAAGCCCACCATAAAGTAGGCCTTTTCGGCTCGGAAGAGTCTTTGTACAATGGAATGAGAGAACGTTTGTTTTTTATACAAAATATGACATTATCTATATTTGTTGATGAGTATGTATATCCATTTACTTGAACAAGATGACAGTCGGTTCTCGTTACATCGAGATTTTTTTCGAGAACCGAATGAGAGAAAAAAGAAGTGAAAGAAAGAGTAAGAGAAACAGAGAGAAAGAGAGAGAAAAGGAAAAGAAATAAACAAAAAGACATTAAGAGAAATAAAGGGTTGCTTTTGGAGGTCACATTGTCGCGAATATTTAATTAATAGCGATCAGTACGATCACGACAATGCCGTTCGTTTTTTTTTAAATATCGATCGATTATGCGAACGAATACGACGCGTTCGACGAAAGAAACGCCACCGATTTGAAACAATGCTTGATTCACTGTTACAGAAAATAATTATTAAACAAAATTATTATTACACACACACAAAAGAATTTAGTTTTACTGTACAAAAGCGTATATACACTTTCGTTGAACGCATTGTGATTGTTAAGATTTGTTTCTTTTTTATTCTTCTTCTTCTTCTTCTTCTCTTATTTGTTCTATTTTACAAACAGGTCATTAGACCATTTTGTATGAAATTTATTTTTCTTCTTTTTGATTATAACGGCGAGTTCCTTACGATTTCGTCGATTTAATTAATTATTTACATGTCTACTTAAACGTTTAAACTATTTATCGTATTTACAATATTTTTTTTCGCACGAGTATTATTTTCTTTTTTATTTTTTTAATTATTATTATTATTATTTTAACTATCGATAAAACGTCGATCGGTCGAGATAATATTATACAATAATACATCTTATTGAGAACTTTTCTTAAAATGCGATCAGTCTTCTTCTCGCGTATTCTCTTTTATCACCAGATTTACATTCATACAATACACATCCCGTTTATATATTTTATCTTTCTTTTCTTTTTTACTCGGAACGATATTATCAATGTTCGCGACGAATAAAAATCTATAAATTATTATCTACTAAAGAAATTCATCTTTTACATTTTGTTGTTTGTTTAAATACAAGTTTCGTTTCGTTTAATGAAAATATTTAAACTCTATTGAACGACAATATTTTATAACAAACATTCTATTACATTCGATTTAAAAATTATGTATTATCCATGCAAGGAGTAAAAAAAATCACATTCATTCATTTGACAAAACAAAAATATTACAGTTTTTATATTGTTAACACTTCACTCGCGATACAGTCTTCGTTATCCAACAGCACCCAATAATCGATAAAACAAACTATCACGTTTGACCTGTTTTAACGAAGAGTCTCTGGCAATTTTTCAAATTAATTAGTATACATATGTTCCTTTACGCAGTCTTTATATAAAGTTATTGATTTAGATGACGACAGCCATTTTTTTTTGTTAGCCATTAGTATAAATATACAATAACAATTCTAACATATTATTCCACACAAATTTGAAGTAATTCAATTTAGATCCTCAATTCAGCGTTGGTAACGGGAATACCTCTATTGGCACTTTGACTGGCTCTCTGTGTTGTAGGTGGAACTAAAGGACTGATACTTGGACTCCTAGTAGCCAATGGTGATAAGGATGGTGAGAAACTTGGACTGAGAGCAGCCGAGGGGAAAGTAGAAGCATCGTGACTGATTGGTGATCTTGGCAAGATAGCTCTGGCCAAGGCCGGAGCTGCCAAAGATCTTGGCGCAACAGAAGTTAAAAGAGGTGGCGGCGGTGCTTTATGTACAGACTTTGCTCTACCACTACTACCAGAATTTCCGCTTTGTACGCTGGCAGCATCGTCCTTGAGCCTAGCGATCTCACCGAAAACATGAGCTAACGGTTGATATTGTGGACCCCAATCTAGAAGATAATCCCAATTATAAGACCCGGTTAGTTCTTCCTCGCTATGAACGATGGAACTTAAGGATCCGTTCATGCTGGGTCCACCAGGTACTTCTAGACCAGACGTAGGTCTTCCAGGTTCGCCGATTTTTCCGTATATCAATGTAGCGATGTCTGCTTCCGTCGCAGCTTCGTCTTCAAATAAATGAAGACTATCTAATGGTAAGGCTTCCGGTGGTCTTCTTGGAGTACCAGTTGGTGGATCAACTATACCTAATCTAGCTAAGTACTCCTGCGTATTATGAACAGACAAATCGCTTGCTGAGTCTCCTGTTTGTTGTCCCTCGTTGATCATTCTTATTTCTTCGTCCTCACCGTCGTCCTCGGCTGATCCTCGTCCCGATGATCCTGATTGATCGCTACCAGAAAGTTCAGATGTAGCTTGCTGTTGACCGGATTGTCCTGAAGTTCCGTACGGTGGTATCTCATCGTACTTGGGTGGCGCGAACTGACATGAAGCACCACCTCCTCCGCCACCACCTCCAGCAGAACCTCCATTTCCGTTTCCACCTACTCCAACGACGCTTCTTATTGGAATAGTATCGAAGGCACTGGGATCCACATAACTGTTGGAGGCAGTGGCGTTGTTTTCTCCGTTTAAACCTGGCTTTGTTCCAGGCTTTTTGTGACGACGATTTCGCAAATGAAAATACAAAAATATAGCGCCAAATGCGAGAACCAAAAGGAGTAAAGCTATCAAAAGACCAAGAGCCCAATCAGGTAAACCGTTAGATGCGGCAACGGCCATATTCGATCCAATATCATTTGGTATTGCTGTAGCACCTGTTCCTCTAAAATCATTATTGTCTTTATCTACCAAAGTGATCTCTACTACTGTGCTATTCGACAGGGAACCTTGTCTTCCAGAACTGGCGCTTACTACTAATCTAGAAGATTCTTCAACATCCATATCCATATGCATTAATTTTTGTTTGATTATTAGTGCACCAGTTGTACGATTTAATTTAAAATAAGGATGTTGCGAAGTCAATTGATAAACAACTCGTCCATCTGGTCCCTTGTCACGATCGGTAGCAGTTACGTGACCTATCACAGTACCCGGCATCATCTGAGAACCACTTCGAATTCCAAATTTGTACATTTTCTCGGTAAATTGAGGAAAGAATTCATCCCTAGATTCGATTTCTACTCTGACTCTTACTGCAGCCGTACGGCCACCCATGTCAGTTGCTCGCAACGTGAAAGCATAACGATTTCGTTGTTCGTAATCGAAAGTAGTGCACGTAGTGACGGCTCCTGATTTCTCATCAACTTCGAAAAGTTTCCAACTATCGTCGATGTCTGAAAATCCAGTTGCAGCTGCCGATACGATGGAATAATTCAACGATCCAAATATACCTCGATCAAGATCGGATGCTCTTGCTAAGAAGACGATAGTACCGGCTGGCTCATTTTCACCAACGAATTCAAGATATTCAGAAACAGGGAATTTAGGTGAATTATCGTTAACATCTTCCAAACTAATTCTTAATCTTGCCAATGCGCAAAGAGGTAACAAAGGATCGCTGTCGCATGCCATGACAACGAGATTGTAAATCTCTGGTGCTAAATCGCAGTCGAGGGTTGCATTAACCAAGATAGCACCAGTGTTTTTCTCAACGCGAAATAGTCCCGCATCATTTCCCGACGTGATATCGTACGTTAATGTAGCTGCTGGGCTGCCAGCTAAATCGACATCATCAGCATGTAACATGGCCACTGTACTATCAAATGCTGCATCTTCTTTAATCGATACTTCATAAAGTTCTTCAAGGAAGCTTGGATAATTGTCGTTAATGTCTTCGACGATAATGGTCACTGTGACAAGTTCATCTCCTACCAAGGAACCCATCGTTGTGTTCTCATCCCTCGAACCAAGTTTAAGTGTATACCTAAAAAAACCAAAAAAAAAAGAGAGACATTAATAATTGAACGAATAGGTAAAATAATAAGAATTATTTAATGAAAATAATAAAAATAATACTAACATGTCTTTTGTTTCTCTATCAATCGATTTAGCTAAGATCAATCTTCCCCTGGACACTTCGAAAACCCCAGTCTCGTCGCCAGCGACGATAGCACCGTCCAAAAGGTCGACATCCGATAATCTCATCAAAGTCTTGCCTCTCGATGAGTTCTCCTTCGCATTGATTTTATATTCCCGTCCAGGTAAAGTGTTCTTAAGACTGCTGAGTCTTACGACGACTGAACAAGTCGCCGAAGCTGATGGTTTTCCATGATCCTCAGCTACAATTGTAAGTTCTACTTCTTTTGGTAATGGTCTTGGTATTGCTGTACGATTAACCGTCAATACACCAGTACTTGGATGAACAGTAAAACCTTTGACTGGTTGTAAAAGATAATATCGTATTCTACTATTGTCTTCTGTGAAATCATCGTCGGTAGCGTTAACTGTGAGTATTTCTTGCAGTCCACCGTGTCCTTCTAAAAGAAACAGAAGAAGAAAAAAAATAAAGAAAATGAATATAATAGAAGTTAAACAAACACGAACAAAGCGTGTAACTGTAATCGCAACTCAACTTTCACGGGGTTCACCCACGCATTAAATTAGCCATGCTAAGTGCAAAGCGTATTAGACGAAGAGGAGAGAAAGAAAGAAAGAAATTCTTTTTATTTTTTCTTTCGGTCTACCCAATCCGCTCAATTAGAAAATATATTCTATCGGTCGGTTTAAGGTGTTGGTGAAGTGAGTAAGAATCAAAAGAGAGAAAAGGGATGAAGAAAGAGAGAAACATTCTCGAGAACCCGAAAGACGATAATTCACGCGTATGACGCTCGGGAGATCCGATAATAAATTTTCCAGCACGTAATTATTGTCGCCTCGGACATGGGACGCGATTTCTTATTCTTATTCTTCCTCATACTCCTACTCCTTCTCTTCTTCTTCTTCTTCTTCTTATTCTTATTTTTCTTCTTTTACCGAGTGTGGGTCTTGGCGACACCGAAAAAGCGTTAAAGGTAGAAGAGAGAGAAACGCTTGCGTCGCGCTCAGTGAGAATCGATTATCGAATCGTAGGAGGCCGCGGGACCTCTCGAAAAGAGTTCTCGAGAGAGGATCGAGAGATCACGCGCGTCGAGGTCAAGTACCCTCGGGGCTCTTCTTCTTCAAGCTACGTCCTCATCCTTCTCTTCCACCTCCTCCACCTCTTCATCTTTTTCCTTTTCATCCTCCTTCTTCTCCCACCCTTCTCTTCTTCTTCTTCTTTGGCTCGTTCCCGACGAAGGAGGAGGATAAGCCGTCCTGACATCGGACCGAACGGAAGTATGAAATAATAACTAGTTATATAAATCGCTCGGCGGAGCCCTGGGCCCCTGACCAGGGCCCCGTGCTTACAAAAATCATTTCGATGCGTTTCAAATCGTCGGATAACTCGGCATTAATGTGCCAAGCCGCGGCGTAAAGCGAGAGGCCAGGGTGGAGGAAGGTAGGAGATGGTTGGTAGGTAGGATCGGAAATAAGGAGCATATAAAGCTCGCGGTTGCCCTTTGGGGGATGTTCGGAGGTGAGGTGGTAGGACGACCTCGAAAGATGGCAAAAGGGACTTTAAACCCTTTCGAGAGGGACGGACCGTATAATTATTGCCGAGTGCGTAAGATCCCTGGACGAGAACCCGCTTTGCGAATTCTCTCATTGTATCACGTGACCATCCCAACTTTTCTCTCTTCCTCTCTCTCACAAACATATATATATACACATACACACACAGGTATGTTCGTTCAGTTTCATCTCGTAGAAAGAACAACGCCATTGTAACATTATTTTTTGAAACTTATGTTATCTATATTTATTACAACGAAACTTTTGCGGACACTTCTTCTTTTCTATTTTTTTTTTCTTTTGCCACGAATTCACGTTGCGTAGAAAAAAAGAAAAAAAATTCTAGAATGAAGAAGAAGAAATAACACAAGAGGAAAGTCAAAGAATAAAAGAAAGAAATAAGATGTAAATTCGTAAGATCGTCCCGAAACATGTTCTTCTAGAGAATCCTCCTGCCAATCCAAGTTCACCCCTGTTTCCCACTCTCCGGCAAGCAAATACACCATTAGGCTTGGCCCTATGTATTTTTAATAAGTTTCGAAAGACTTCGAAGCCGGCGATCTCGGCCGGTGGTTGGAACGAAGGCGGCTCTTTTCGGCTGCCTCGCAAACGGTGTCCCCGCGTTTATTTATGTGCGAGGCGTTTGCAATCCACCGCCTCACCCCACATTATTCCTTGCCCCCCTTGACAATCCTCTTCTCTCTTTTGCAGCTAGCTTTTCATCGCTTTCTCTCCTTCTTTCTCTCTCTCTTTCTCTCATTCTTTTTCTCTCTTCTCCTTCTTCTTCCTTGCGCGCTTTATCTCGGCGCGGTGTCAATTCGAGTTTGGAACACGGGCAACAGGACAACGCGTGTCTACTAAAAACCAGTTTTTAAACGCGCGTTTATTTCGCACCGAGGGGGCTCGTTCCAAGTTTCTCTCTCTTTCTTTCTCTCATCATTTTTCATCTTTCTCTCTTACTTCTTCCTCGTCCTTCAACGGGCAAAATAATAAATGCAAAAGCGAGCTGAAATCTTTGGCTCGGTTATCAAGCTGCGAGTTAGTTTTTTTCAACCCCAACATACGATTAGTTTTTATTTTTAATTTCCTTGTCATTTGGAAGAAGATCGCGAATAATCTCACGAAGGTAGAATAGAGTTAAGATATTTACGTATTAGCATTTTCATAAAAATATTATATTAATAGGATTGTTCTTTGACTCGTGAAATACGATTAATCGTTAATATCGTTATCTTGTTTTGAGATAAACGCAATTGTAAGCGAACTAAAACCGATGAAACGTTCCCACATTGTTATATCATCGATAAAAGAGAAAGAAGATAGAAAGAGAGGGAGTAGTAGAACAATTTACTGGAATCGAATCGCCGATGTATCTGAGAAAATCGTATGATCTCTACGGTCGACAAAGGCTATCGGTTGATATAATACAGAACTTGGAACAGGATACGGTTCAACGATAGTAAATATGGCAGCTGGAGAAGAAGAAGAAGGCCCTGGGTAATCTCGAAAAAGCATCGTTTTGAGATAAATCAAAGAACGCAGCATCACGGTCCGGAACGATAAAATGAAATTCTATTCGATCAGGATCCTTCTTTCTTTCTCTCTTTCTCTCCTTCATCTTTATCTTCTATAGTTCTATTTCTATCGTTTTCTCTCTAAACTTTGTATAAAGGTTAAGATAACCTACCTGAGAGTGTAGCGACGTAGGCGGTTTGTTGAAATCTCGGAGCGTTGTCGTTCAAATCGGCAACGCGTATCGTCACGTCCGTTGTTGCTTCGTGTATACCATCGCTAGCGATTACACGTAAAGTGTATTCGAATTTTCTTTCGGCGTCTAATGATTTTCGTAAAATAATTTTTCCACCATATCTGTCGATGCTAAACGGACCTGGATCGGTTGTATTGCTGAAGCGATAGATCAACGCAGGTGAACTGTCCACGTCGTTAGCTGTCATGGTCGTTATTACGCTTCCTACTGCAGTACCTGTCAAATATACAAAAAAGATTCTTAGAAATAACATTATTTACGATTAGAGGAAGAAAATATAAATGCATTTAAAGTCTAACCATAATTTCTTATATATTATTTCTACATTGTATATTATACAATATAGTCAATTATTCTTAAATAAGTAGAACCTACATTGAAACATTTTTATCTAAGAGTATATAATATATAGTACACAAAGAAACTTTCAATTGAATTAGTAAGCCTAAAGGAGTTATCGCGAAAATGTTATTCCTCTTTGTTCGTTACTAAGAATCGATTTTTATTCATTCACGTGCGACATCTTTCATCTCGCTTTGTCAACGGTGACGATCTTTTCCGATACGAAACTCGAGCATCTACTTGGCCTTTTCTTTTCTTCTTATTCTTATTCTTCTTATTTCTTTCTCTTCTTCTTCTTCTTCTTTTCACATCGAGTGGCGCCATTTTGCGATGGCAATGGTAGCTCTCTTCAAAGGAGTCGCGTTTAAAATGCATTGGATTCTTACTATCGCGTCGTTTTATCTCTCGCTCGTGCAAAGAAGAAACACTTTAGAGAATGAGGATGGATTTCTCTCAGCAATGAGATCGTAAGGGAGTTTGTCGCGAGTAGCGTATTGTTACGAACGAGACTCTTGTTTAACTCTTTTAAAAGATTCTCATTTTGGTTACTAGTAATAATTTCTCTTTGCTCGTAAACGCTTAACGAGCCTTTCGACGTTTATTCTCGTAAAAATTTCTTCATTGACCTAATATCAACATCCACGTTCATAAGTTCCTCGTTATTCGTCATTCATCTCGACAGTGTAATCGAATTTTACGATCTTATTACTCGTTAAATAAATATATAAATAATGAAATAAATAAATAAATGTAGGATAAACGATTATCAATAAATACGTAGGAGCCTCTTTATTCGTGTAAAATAGTTATCCCGACCATCCTTTAGAAGATTGTAAAAAGAACTACGTGAAAATGGATGACATTGAATCGCGAGAGACATTCGAATTCGATTCCAGAGAGAGAGTTCACACTCTCTTGGTGGAGTCAGCAACATCGACTGGATTGCAACACCTGCGGCGATGAAAGAATTATTCCGTAGGAGCGCGACGTGTCCGAGGGGGCCTCGGCAACTAGTTGGCACGCGGCTGAATTCGTTCATAAATTTCAACGCGGATCGTTAAAGTCGTGTAAATCGGTTTCGAGTGTGCCTTACGTATCGACTAATCTTTTGAATTTCCCCACCAACCTCGTAACTCGTAACGCTGGAGAAAGATATTGTCAGGGCGGAAAATTTACGTTCTCGAAATGCGGGTATTAGAATTGAAACGATGAAAGACGATGCGAAGATTATAAACGTTCCCTTTAATCTCGACGCTAAGCAGACTATTCGTAAATAAGTATATAAGAGCGTGTATATATATATACTTTCATATATGTACACAGAGAAGAGGATTACCGAACGATCGTTTGTTTTAACGATCGTTTAATGACGAACCGCTTAAGCATCTGAAGCCAAATATTTTTTATTCAAGAGGATAATGAATCTTCTCAGAGTATGTTAGAAAGACCCATCTAACTTTAACGCTAATACAATTAATTTCGATTACTTGGTAGTTCCCGTATCTGTTCCCTAAGCTTCCCAGAACGGGATCTCAAGATGGAAATAAAGATGGTCTTGGTGTTCCCATGTAGGGAATAAAATCTACTCGTCGGTGGTCTACCATTGTTTCGATATCTCGTGTCAATGCCACTTTCGGAATCGATCGATGCCTTTGATTAAATCCTCCCTTGGCAAAGGGGTCGCGCGCTCGCGTTATATGCGCACGTGGCCCTCGAAGGCCCTTTCGAGCAAGAAAGCGAGCGTTGTTGTTCCGAGTTATCAAGCAACGACCGCGCCTCTCTCATTCTAACGCAACGGGTAATTAAATTTCTTATTCCGGGGCGGGGTAATAAAGAACGATTACTACGTGCCACGTTCAAATTCGACCTTGTTGCGCACCGGCGAAAGGTATTATATATAAATATATATATACATGTACGTATATATATGTAGGTACGATCGGAGCAGCCGTTCGAGACGCGATAGAGACGATTTCCATTTCGAGAGACCCTAATGATTATCGCCTCGACGTTGTTGGGGATTTACGTTCAAAAGAAAATCCTAAGATAGATAGAGAGAGAAACTCAGAAAGATAGAAATAAACTAAAAAGGATAATAAGAGTACCATCGATACGTTATTTGCATCGAACATATTTCTCCAAAAAGGATCAAAATGATTTCTCGCGGTTAATTAAAATCAAATTTCTATCTTATTTTATCGCAAATGAGAAAAATTATTGGAAATTAAATGAATAAAATATTGTACTTTTTATTAATTATTATATACGATGAGAGAGAAAGAGAGAGTATCTTCAAAAGAATGAGATAAAGTAAAGGTTATAGTTTTACGAACGAAAGGGTTGAAAGAATATTGTTAATCGGTCTTTAATCAGATTCTCGTTCGTCCGAGTGACATTTCTACGGGGTTCTTGCAGGTGGCACTGAAAAGATCAGCGACGCTAACTCGCTACCGGGATATCCTTTTCTTTTTCCGTGTGCGAGTCCCCCCTTTTTAGTTGTGCACGAGAGTGCGGGCGGTGTTAAATAAATTCTATCGGGCACGGGCATCGCGGACAGAAGTGGTAGGTAGCCTCGTTTACACCGGCTTCAAGTTTTATGGCGATACAAATTAGATAGTAATCTCGCGTTACGCCATAGGCGCGCGAGAGTACACAAACGCGCGAGCTTCTTCTTGGATGTTGGAAGAAAGGTTTCAAGGTTTCTGAAGAAGAAGAAGAAAAAAAAGAAGAAAAAGAAGAAGAAGAAGAAACAAGAGGAGGAGAAGTAAGAGGGAAAGGTACCTAACGAGTAGAGAAGGGGAAGCGTCCTTTACTTGTCCCGACAATTAGCATGGACTTGAATTAAGGATCATCCGAATTATAAGATCGCTATCAGGATTTTTCATGACGAAGGGAATGGAAGTCTTGTTCTTAAAACGAAGTATTATACGAGACTTTATATATATATATATATATATTTGTTTATCTTTTCCTTCCTCCCTCCTTCTCCCCACCGATATGATGTTCCATTAGATTTTTTTTCATCTCGCATTATTTTATGAATTGTTAATCCCCATTGAATAAACCAGTCGGTTAGTTTAAACACGACACGATTCGTGTATACGCATTACAAATAAATTCGATCGGGACACGTTCGAGAACATTGAATCGTATCCGTCAAGTAAGAACTACGAAGAGGGAAAGTGAATGGAAGAGGAGAGGAATAAGAGAGGAGGAAGAAAAGGAGGAAGAGGAAGATGAGGAAGAGGAGGGAGGACGTCGAAGAAGGAGAGAAATGGTTAGCCACGAAACCCGCATCGGCAGCGTGCCCTAAGTTATGCAGATTGTTCCGAACAGTCGGACTTTAATGCCAGCATAAATCCTTTACCACTTAACTTTATACTTGGAGAGCAAAGCGTACTCCCACCTTACCTTCGTGGTACCTCTTCCTTCTCTTACCTTTCTTTCTACACTTTTCGTTCTTTCTTTAACCTAACCCTTTCCTTCTCTCTCTCGCTCTTTGGTCTATAGGTACATGCATACATATATCTTTCTCTTTCTTGCACGAAAGAGAAGCAAGATACTTTCTGCCTGTAGGTTCTTAGGACAAGGGGTGGTGTGGCGGGGCAATAGAGGAGGCAGGGGGATCACCGTGGCACACTTCGTCCTGCAACACGAACGTCTCTTTTTCTCTTCGCGTGGGCGACCTTGCGACCGGTTAACCTGCCGCCACCGCCACCGCTGCAGCATAGGAGCGACTAGATTTCGAGAGAGACCTGCACGTGAAGACGAGCACGCGAGTACCGACGATTGAAACCCGAACCGTACTTACTTCTTACTTATTATGGCTCTTCTCATAGATACAACGTGGAATTTGCTACCGACTGTTAAATGTTTTAAACCTAACACGTTTAAGAGAATGTTAATTTTTCTTAACGATAACTACGAGTAGTAACGCGTGAAACGCATCATCATTTATCCAGACAAGTGTTACGAATACTTTACAACTTGTATTATTTCGTTGAAATTGTTTATTATATATAAACGCGATAGAAGATATCAACGAACAAATTATCTCAGGGACGAGTGATGTGTGATTTAAAGTGCAAGTTAATAAGACACACTGAGCTTGACTGAAAGCTGGAAACTCGCCCCTTTAATAATAACCTCTTCTCATCGTAGCGCGAGATGTGCGCGCGCGTCGAATCGTTAAAAAGACTTTCTTTCTCTATCTCTCTTTTCCTCCTTGAAAGAAACAGCGAATTTGTTCTCGTATATACTTGACTCATATCCAACGCTCCACTTTATTGGCTAATTAAAGCAAGGTAATTAAGCTATTACAGCATATGTATAGGGTGGTTACAGGGAGAAGCTAATCACTGTGCGCTCTGTGCCGTGTCGAAACGGGCCACGGCATCCTTCGTCTTCTTATAAATCTCTGAGAAAATATTTCTTTGCTGACTACCTTAGCAAACGAACGGACGGACGAGTCACCAAATTTTTATCCTTTCCTTTTTTACGTTATTTCTTGTTTGTTAATTTCTTATTGCGAAACTTACCTTCAGACACGGAGATGACGTTATATTCAGGAAATGTCGGATGGTTGTCATTGATGTCGATTATTCTGACGCTAAGAGCAGCAGTACCAGTTAATTGTGGGTTTCCTTGATCAGTTGCTATGATCGTTAATCTATACTTTTCGCGGATCTCACGATCGAGTACTATGTTGGTCCGAACTATTCCACTATAAGGTGGACTGATTGTGAAGGCATTGTCTGGATTACCGTCAACTATATGATAAAGAATTCTACTGTTCAATCCTTGATCCGCATCACTTGCTGATAACTGGAAAATGAAAATGATTATAAATTAAATATAAGCGTAAGAGATGTTTCTTATCTTTTTTTTTTTAACGAAGATAATTTTTGTCTTTCTATTCTACGTTTGAAATAATTAACTGATTATATACTTTTAATTTTTTGCTCACCTTGACCACGAAATCTCCTTTAGCATTACCCTCAAGTACCGTCGCGGAGTATTGCGTTTGTGTGAAGATCGGTGGATTATCGTTCACGTCAGAGACCCTGACAACGACCTTGGCATAGGCCTCAAGGGAATCCGGTCCCGCCGTTCTAGCGACGACAGTCAATGTGTGCTTGGAACTCTCTCTCGGTTTTTCCTTAGATTGTTGATTCTCGAGAGATCTACCCCAAGTATTCGTACGGCCTTCGTCTGGTTGTTTGTCATTCGGTCTGACCGTTAGATCGTTCCAAAGCTCGGCGTCCAGTCTTGCTGGATCGTTCACACGCAATAATCCTGTATCTTCGTCGATGGCGAATGTACCAAAGTTGTTTCCAGATCCTATCGAATAGGACACGTGTTGTCTCCTACCGTCTGAACGTACGGCAGTTATCTGAACGATGTCGGTGCCAGATAAGGAATTCTCTTGGACCACCACGTCGTAAGTTTCATTTTGGAATTTTAAACTTGGCCCCAAATCGGCAGATTCGCCTACTTGTACTTCGATCAAACCTTTAGCACTTTTTGGCGGATTTCCCTTATCACGAGCTAAAACTTCCAATCTATAGGTCTTACCGTTGTCTTGCGACAATGGCAACGTTGCCGTGACTACTCCCGTACTTGGATGTATACGAAATTTTGGTTTCTCTTGTTCGTGCACAAACGAATAAACGACTTCGCCGTTAGCACCGTGATCGGCATCTTTAGCCACGACTCTAAGTACATTCTGACCTGGCTGAGTACCGATAGATACTCTAGCACGAAACGGATATTCCTTGAAAACCGGTGCGTTGTCGTTTATGTCGGTGATGGTGATCTCGATCGGTATCGACATTCTCTTAGCGTCGTATTTTCCACTGTCCGTAGCCACGACTCGGAAGTTGAACCTACTCTGACGTTCACGATCGAGGGGTCTGAAATTACCAATAAAGATACTTACTTAGTTACACGTTTAATAAATAAGATTCATTTAACAGGAAAGATTCCTGCTTTTGTTTGTTTGTTTGTGTTTGTTAAAGAATGTATGCACACATTACATGTACTCATGTTCGATAATGTAGATCGACTGTTAGGAAGGTAAAACTTGGGAATACGATAAAATACGTCGGGTCCGAATATGGCAGGAATTTATCACTTTCTGCCATTCGGTACCTTCTCTCATTGGGCGATTCATCGAGAAATAAGCGATAGTACGAATCGACAAGGGAAACGTCCACGGGGGTTATGGAAGTCCGGATTTAAGTAGGAGATGGCGGCTCCGTGGCGGGCAGCTTGTTTGTGTGACGGAAACCTTAATCGCGAACGGCGATCTTGTGTAATCCACGTCCACCATTACCATAACTCTACGGATCCACTCTAAGCGGTGGATGCTGTGCTGTGCTGAACCGATACGCGTCTTTAATCGTGCGGACTCGCAGAAAAGGAATGCGTGAATTATCATTTTCGAACTGTGATCGATTCAATTCCCGATAAACTCCCGTTTATTTCCTTTTTTTCTCTCTCTTTCTTCCTTTCTTTCTTTCTTTTTCTTTTCTTTTATTTTCCTCCTCCTTGTCGTCGTCAATGCTTCTTACGTAAAACACACAAAGTCCTCTCTCTCCCTCTTTCTCTCTCTTTCTCGTCTGTTTTACCTCGTTAAGCCAAACCCCAAGCAAATCGTTCTAAATGGGCTGCTCGAGTTGCATGAGATCAAGATAGCTTACAAAGTATTTCGGTGTCCCCTTTGACTCGGCACGAGCGTTAATGGCTTCTCGAAGGACTTCTCCAAGGAGACAACAACAACAAAGAGAACAAGAAGTAGAAGAGAAGAGAAATAAGAATAAGAAGAAGAAGGAGAAGAAGATCCGCTAGCTTTGTCGCGAATCATACTGCCAGAATCGTCCTAACTTCAGATCTTCCATCGAATCTGTATTATCTCGTTGATCTAACGAGGACCAGTTCCGACTCGAGAATTCGCGTTTTATTTACCGGGTGGTCCAGGAAAATAAACGGAGAAGGAGAAAACGTGGTTCTGTACACGTTAAAGCTGGCCGGAATACGTGGCGGTGGACGCTGTTGGCCTTCAAAGGTAACAGCAGTGGAAACAACAACAACAATAACGGCAACAACAGTAACAACGCGACATGAGAGTGCGGCTTTGCCTGGCTACTGATCGCTTACAAGAAGAAAAAGAAATGAAGAAAGAGAAAAGGAGATAGAGAAAGAGAGAGAGAGATATAGAGGAAGGAGGTAAGAAACCAACCAGACTAGGGATCTCGTTTTGCATATCAGCCTTTTTGCCGGTTGAAATAATGCATTGAAATGCCACATGGTGTCCCGCTGAAATGACACACGGCTGTCGTGCCGCAAAAGTACGCCCTTGCTTTCCTCCTTCGCAGCTACGAATACCATCTCCTTCTTTCTCTCTCTCTCTCTCTCTCTATGTTTTCCTCTCTTTTTCTACCTCCCACTTCCCCTTATCCTACCTTAACGTTCCGTCTTGTTACGGTCGATCCTTCTCTACCTTTACTCGCACCGTTGAGCGTCTTTTAAAGAGACGAAAGAAGAAGAGATAAGAGGAGGATGAGAGGCTCTTGAGAAACGTGGATTAATAAACAAAAGGTCTAACGAGTGAGCGAGTGTCCGACTCCATTGGGATTAACCAACCCTCCTTTTTGCTTTCTAAATTAAGACCCTGACACGTAGTTCTAAGATGAAGATTTTGATGTTCATCTTACGAGTAACCGAGTGTTAAATAAAAAATATCATTTTAAATTCTATATCCGTCCCTAGTTGCTTTTTCAAGTTAAACCGAATATATTATGAAGAGAATTTCTATTAGTTAGTTTGTGGGTATTTAATGAAGAAACGATTTCATTATGCGTATGCCGAGGATCCATTTTAAAGTAAACAACTCGAGGACAACGACGACGAAGATGATGGCGGAGATGAAGGGAAGGAGGATCTCTTACGGGAATCTATCTTATCTTAAAGATTATCTTTATGGATCGGCCGTGAGCGAGATACGATCGTTAAAAGCGTGCACCATTCACGGAACGTTTTACCAACCGAGATTCTTTCTATCTATTTATCTATCTATCTATCTATCTATCTTCCTTCTTCCTTCCTTCCTTCTCTTCTTTTCTTTCTTCCTTTTTTTTTCCCTTTCAAACGCATAATTAAATATTCGAATGAAACCTAAGATGCCAGATCGAACATTATTATTAACGAACAGGTTAACGAAGAAAATTCAACCGAGAATAAGCACGGCTAAGATCAAAGTTCGTTGCGTTTATACGGTGAAATCATCTATTAATTAGTTAAACCGTGACCTTGCAATGTACCGTTGGTAAGACGGAAGTTGAGAAAAATCTTTTCGATTTAACGACGTTCCGAGATATTAGTTTGATACACAGTTATATGAATAAAATACAATTAAAAGAGAAATAAAAATGGAAAGTATGACACTACACATTGCAAAAAGATAGAGGATAATTGAGGAAATAAAAAGAAATAGAAAAAGAAAGAGAGAGAGAGAGAGATGGAGAATAAAAGAATCTATTTTTCTGTTTCTCTAGTCACCGAGCTATAAAAACGGCTTATGCATACAGAATCATCTAATCGGTTACAGTACAACGACCGCGAATCACATCAGAGGACTTTATAATTTTATGACTTTCCTAAGAACGTTTTCTACTTTCATCCTCCCTCGCTCGCCATATCATCGGTACTTCTTCATTCCTTTTATCTTTTTTTTTTCTACCTTTCACTATCTATTTCTATCATTCTTTCCCTTTCTCTCTCAGCTTCCACGTTTTACGACGTAACATTACGAACGTAATATCCCTCGACGATGATCCTAATCGCGCAATAAAGGTCGCGGCAATTAACGCTTGGATGAAATTGGTCGAGGATACGTTCCTCGGTGCGAGGTAGACAAGTTCTAGACTGTGATTCTACGTGTTGCGAGAATAAAAGAAATAAAGAAAGGAAGAAATAAATAAAAATAGAAAGAGAAACTCGTCAGATGAAATTCTTTGGTAGCCATAAAGCAAATTGGACGTTTTAATTGTCTGATCTATCGGTACGATCGCTCGTTCGTTTTCTGTTACAACCAGTTTTGAGTATTCCAAAAATAAAAAAACCTTACACGCGAATCGATAAAATTATTCATTTATTAGTTTAATAAATTTTAGGATACTTTTGGATATGATATATTGTTACGTTTAAAATTGTGATGTTAAAAATAAATGTTCTACTCACCCAGCCGTGGTTATAACACCGGTCAAATTGTCAACCCTGAACAACCAGCTGTTTTCATCGGCAATAGCGTAAGTGATTTTTCCATTGACACCTTGATCAGGATCAGTTGCTCTAACAAACATTACGCTAGAATCCGGTGCTGCATCTTCCGAAATTGTCGCGATGTATTTTCCAGGATGATAATCCGGATAATTCTGTGATCCATATTGAAAGCCACCAGATAAAGAATAGCTACTGTACTCGAGGCTAATTATAGAACGTGGGTCCGTGTACTGATTTTCGGCAAAAATCGGTATATTATCGTTCACATCGAGAACAATCACTGTCAGATTACAACGAGCTTCTAAACTTGGTCGACCTTTGTCTTTCGCTGATATCATAAGAACATACTTTGGCACGGTTTCGCGATCAAGATTTGTTATCGATAATGCACCAGATGATGAATCCAAATTGAATTTATTTCCAATGTTGCCACCTAATAAATATTAAACAAATTTTTGGTTATATTACATTATTTGATATAAGAACGTTGTTTCTTTTTTATTTTTTCTTATTTTTGGTGCTTCAACTTACTAATTATACTGTAATAAAGTTCGCCATTTTTTCCTTCATCTGCGTCCATAGCAGCAACAGTATGAATGATAGAATTTACTTCGTTTTCGGGTATAGCCAATGTGTAACAAGATCCAGCACGAAATTTCGGATTGTTATCATTCTCATCCAAAACCTGAACTTCTAATGTTGTGATATCCAAAAGTTTGGAGGATCTAGCGATTATTGGTATAAAGTATTCTGAAACTTCTTCTCTATCCAATGATCCTCGAAGAGTAACAAGGCCGTTCGGTGAAATATTGAATTTGTTTGCTGCTACGTTCGTCGGTATGTTGAACGTGATATTACCTAAAAGAAACGAAAGATTTTCTAATGAAATAATAGATAATAATTAAAGAAAAATCAAATAACTAGGAGAGGATTTAGATAAGAATCTATTTTATTTCGATTGGGATTATAAATAGCTGTTTTATCTTTTTAAGAATTCAATTATTCCGGTAGGATGAATTCACCTGTTGGAAATAAAATGCAGATCGTTCTTGACCACTCCTTGGAAAGAAAAAAAAAAAACAAACAACGTTTGAACTCTTTCAAATTTTCTTTTTTTTTTTTTCTTATAGAATTTCTTATCGTTTTGAATCTTTCGTGATGAAATATTTGTGTTGTTTTTTCTTCTTCTTTTTCTTCTTTATCTTTCGGTGTATTATAAAATAATAATATTGAGAGAATAATAAGCCGTCGAGTGGATAAATTTGGTAAGATGCCACAACTGGGACCAAAAATTCGCGCGTTGTTCGATCGGAATTTGGGTGGCCTCGTCGAAATAAGAGGAGAAGAGGATCCTTGTGTTTTTCTTTACCGTATCTCACCCGCTTCCTTTATTTCCATTTGTATAAAAAAAAAAGAAAAAGAAACACGAGTCCTTCAACAAATTCTCACGTTTTGCAAAAGATTTTGTAAGAAAAATAAATTAAATTCGTAGAGTCGTCGAAAGAATTTAATGTCGGGATAAAGTATTATAAATACGTAGTTATATTTCATGCACTTGTAACCTATTTTGCATACAAGTCTGAAGCAAAATCAAGAATATAAAATCATTAGCAGCGACGGAAAGAAACCCTCCCTCTTCTCTCACCCCACCCCCAAAAAGAAAACAACTAAAATCAGTGAAATATTCTAAACCGATACGATAAACGATTGAAATTAATTGTAAATATAATCGGTAAATAACTTTTTCTTTGTTCTTTCCTCAATCCTTTTAATAGCATAGGAATTTTCTTGATGAGATAAAAATTGTCTTGGGTATATCCAGAAGAGGGAAGAAAAAAAGAAAGAGACACAAGCTGGTTCGAAGCTCTCAAATTCCATAGTACGAAGAAATCGGCCTATCTGCTTGTCGATTTTTAGCGGTTTTAGAACAAAGCGAAGGCTAAACACGTTTGGTAGCATGTGCGTACCAGTGATAGGTTGGTAGTACCCTGTACATACACATACATAATATATACTGGTAGAAAGTTAACGTGTACACACCTACTAACAGGTAACTAATACGTGAAAGAAAGAATTCATCGTAGACGATGATAGTATGTGTCGTCGGTGTGTTTGCTTGGTGATTTGCCTATGGGCCCTATGGCCTATGCGTATAGCTTGGCGGCAGCTTGGCGGCACGATGATATACGTGGCCATTGTTTTTCCTCACCCCTTTCCTTCACCCGTTACCTTTCCCTCACCACCAGTCTTCTCTATTTCTGTCTCTCTTTCTTTCTCTCTTTCTCACTTTACTCTCAACCGCCCTATGAAAAAACACTCGTCCCTTGCTGCTTCTCTTGGGGTTGCGCTAATGCGCTCGTCTGATACACAAGCGCCCCCATAGATAAGGGCAAACCAGCTATATACCATATTGTCTAACTTTACTACCCAAGTATTTTGCTTCAGCTACTCTAAGTATGTATACTTTGCTACTAGGATTACTATTTTTTGACTCTTATAACACCATTCCTATAGGGTTTTATGTGTAAAAAGAAAAACGTGAGGATTAATAGTTATAGTTTTGTTTTTGAATTTTGTTCAAAGAATATCTGGATGCATAAAAGAAGGAATGTGTGTTTAATGATTTTTAATTAATTATTTTTTTAATTTAATTGTAAACTAATCAATGATCTTGTTGATGAAAGTTAAATACTACGAAGTGAGTGTACTTTTCTTTTTTTCCTTTTTTCATTTCTATCGGAGAAAGGTGAAGTTTCGTGAGAAGGAAGGAAAGAAGAAACACGTTCTTGAGTTCAACGTAGTCCCGCGAGTCATTTCGTTGAATTTACTATAATGCTTTGTACCGGTCGGATTCAAGGCAATTATTCGAGGTATTTTCATAGCAAGGCTTTTCTATTAGCCGAGAACGGACATCCTTCGTGGACGAGGTCTCCGATTATGTACCCTTCGCGTGTTCGTACGTGTAGGTGGTGTCTTATAGAGTATATACCAAGGGAAGTAGTATTATATCTCTTTGCTGAAAGAGAAGAAGATCAAGAGGATCGAGAATGAGGATGAAAGAAGAGATAAAGATGATAGAGGAACCGAGGTTGTAATTTCAACTAGAACTCCAATGATGATGATGATGATGATGATGATGATTATGATGATGATAATGAGTGATATGTTTCTTTAGAAAATATCGTGAAAAATAATAAGAATAGGTAAGAAAGTATTACAACGTGATCCATTCTAATATCATGATTATATTCCTAATAACAGTAACACTACCATTTGAACTCGATTAATTCTTCTTTTGACCAATGTCCGAAGAAAGATAAATAATATAATATCATTTATCAAAGAAATAAAAATTTAAATTGTAGGACAAATTTTCTTAGGACTGTTACAGACTACTGAAATAAATAATCATTAGGATCTCTTTTCTTACCTTGATCGACGATGGCTGGTCCAGCAACGTCCATAACGGATGCGCCAGTTCGAAGATCCTCGGAGATTCGAGCGACAGGATTGGAAAGCAGTAGTCGAGGAGGTCCTCTGGTCTGTCCAGCGGCAAGGGTCAAGGTCAGCTTCAGGGTGGCCTTGCGTGGCGGTGATCCGTGATCGTTGGCCGTGATCTCGAGTTCCGTGGATCGGATCATGGGTCTTGCCAGACTAACTATACCGGACTCGTAACCTACTGAAAATCTTCCCTCGTCATTTCCCGATGTAATCACGTAAGATATTCGACCATTGTCACCTGCGTCCCTATCAACGGCTACCACTCTAACTAATGTAGCTCCTGAAATGTCATATGCGACGAATAAGTTAATAAGAATCTTTCATAAGATTATAAAAATTAAGGTTTCTTAATTTGTTTCTTGCCTGGTAAGATATCTGAAGTGACTGCGATTTTAGTGGTCTCTGGAGCGACGAAAACAGGATCGTTATCATTTTGATCAAGGACCATTATTCTAGCAGTAACAGTTGAAGCCAATTGTTCACCGGGTGGTGCACGATCGTAAGCTTTAAGAATTAAAGTATAGTCCGCTCTTTCTTCTCTATCAAGTGGTTTAGTGAGAGACAAGGCACCGGTTAAGGAATCAACGACGAAACCACCAGTCGTAGGAAACTCAGCAACCAAACCGTACCTCAGATCACCGTTCAAACCACTATCCAAGTCGGTAGCTAATAGATTATAAATTGTCGAACCGATCGTAGCTTTTTCCGAGACTCTAACCGTTATTGGATCTTGCGGCCAACTTGGTGGATTATCATTGGCATCTTCGATCACTACTTTTACCGAAACTGCTATACTTTGTGGATTTCCGATCGATGTAGTATCCAACGCACGAATTTCAAGATGATACTCGCTCACATTTTCGCGATCAAGAGAATGGGCGACCACCAATTGACCTGAACCTCGATCCACGTCGAATGCTGGAAATTCACTTTCGGGATCTAACGAATCCAGGGTGAAGGCCACTCGTCCTGCTGGACCTGCTCCTGATACAGATCCAACTGCTTGTCCGATATTTGCGTCTTCGCATACCTGTGAAATTATTTTCGTTCCCAAATACGATAAAAATACAGAAATGAATGTGGTATTGAAAAGAAAAAAGTAAGCTTTAACATCGACTTTTAGAATATTCCCGTTAGGTATAGCTGTCACGTCATGAACGATTCAGAGTTAGTAGAGGAAGTAGACAACGAAGGAATAACGAATCCAATAGTGCAATAAAACGTATGGTACTCACGTTAAAGGTAAAACTGCTGCTTGTGAAGGTCGGCCGGTTATCGGCAAGTGCCAGGACCTCGACTCTCAAAGCACGGACACTGTGTCGTGGCGGTCGGCCAGCGTCAGTTGCCTTAACAGACACCCGGTATACATTGCGTTCTTCGTGATCCAGAACGGCCTTGGTCCTGATCATGCCGGTGATCGGGTCGATCGTGAAGACGTTGTAACCATCGGAGTCGCGATCTGTGATAATAGAATTTCAAACGATCCATTGACAATCCAAAAATAAAAGGACGATTACTGTAATCGTTACCATTTACGGAATAATTTAGACACACACAAAATAACATGTTTGATTAAAATATCGAATAAATTAAAATAAATAATGCGAAAGTTAAAAGCTCGGGAATTGTCGGTGTTAATATTTGATGAAGAGTTAGGTCTATGAAAATGGCATAGTTGTTGAATCATGTTTAAACTATTGTAGTTAGAAAGAAAATTCATTTCCGATCGTTGGGTTATTACAAATGTCTTGCGGCGACGTTCTCTAATCGATACTATATTGCTGTTGGATATTGTAAGACAAAAACACTTAACTTTGCCATTAAAGCCGTGCATAATCGTTTGGGTAATTGCGCTTTGGCTATTAAAGCGTTAAGAAGTTCAACCCTTTGGTCGATAATAAAGAACCAAGGAACGGCTTCGTAGCCACTAAGCTACGAGACATTATTATTGCCTTTCACTCTCGTTTCTCGTAATTAGCGACTCCGATGCTTTCAGCTCGTTCCGAGATAATCGTAATTGGACAATGATCGAACATCGTCCAGAATAAAACAAAAAGAAAAGTGAAGCTCAAACATTATAGATCAATAGATAAATAAATAAATAAATAAACAACGAAAGAGAGAAAGAAAAAAGAAAAATTTGTAAGTAGTACGAATCAATATTTAGCTTTTTATTTGGTGATGATCTTTTTATAAACCCTGACGCAATTATTTGGGATCAATCTTTTATATGAAAACTAACCTTTCAAAATACTGTAAGTTACAGATGCATTTTCACCGAGATCAGTGTCCAAGGCTCTGATTCTTGCTACTTCGGTTCCAGGTGGTTGCTCCTCTCTCACGCTTACAGCGTCACCCTGAGGATCGACGATCTCTGGCGAATTATCGTTAACGTCGAGCACGGTCACTTTCAAGGACACTCTAGCTGCCCTCGAGGGTGTCCCTTGATCTCTTGCTTCTAGTACCAACTCGTGCGATCCTTTCCTCTCGCGATCAAGAGGCTCACGTGTTGTAATCTCTCCTGAAAATCATTCAAGAATGTTAACGTATAAATTATGATAATTGGTGATGAGGCAAAAAAAAAGCCTTTTTGTTTTTTTTTGGCATTAACGGACTGTCTAACGATCCGTTAGTGATTCCTCTTTTTAGTTTCTTTTATTTCCTTGTTTCTTTCTTTTTCTTTTTTTATAAGAAAACGAGTATTCCAGTGACTTAAATGTTTACGAGCATAGACAAAAAGCAATACGCTCATCAGTCTCGATCTTATAAATGATAGTTATGCTTAATGTACTATACTTGAACAATTTCATATATTTTACCTTTCCAAGATTATCCTCGAGCGGATGCGAATTAAGATACATTTAAGAAATTTTTTTATTCGTTATTATTATTATTATTATTATTATTAATAATAATATATATATACGTATTCCCTATCAGAGTCTAATGAGATAGATAAGTCCAAATGAAATTTTCATTCCCATAATATAACCGTGATGAAATCGATTATGGGTCTAATACTAATCTTGATACGGATACTGGATATTCGCATTGACTTAAGACGTTCCACATCAAATGTCTTCGTTTACTTCGATAAGACTAAAGAGGATTTTCAGCTTCAAATTCCAACTTGAAGTTAAAAGAGAGAAAGAGTAGAGAGCAAAAAGAGATTAGGGTAATAAAATGGAAGGTACAGGACAAATACGAGAAAAGGGAGAGACTTTATCAATTTTCTTCGCCAGGTATGGTTAATTGGATAATCGTCATTCGTGTGATGGTCTTCTGACATTCCCCCTTATCCTCTCTTTCTCTCTTTATCTTTCTTTATCTCATTCATTCTGTATGTAAGTGACTTTTCTCGCGTATATAATAACCGTTTCAAGGACGTACGTAGGATCGTCTGTAACGAGCATCTTTGTAATTACGAAAGCTAAAGAAGAAAGATGAAAAAAAGTGGAAAAGAGTTAGAACCAGAAAGAGAAATAGAGAAAGAGAAAAAGTAGAGAGAGAAAGAGCTGGTGTTGGCTGTCCATTCGACCGGTCTGCGTATTAATGGGTAATTAAGGAAGCGCCTAGTCTGCCAGCAGAACTATTCCAGGATCTGAAAAAGGATCAGGATAATAATTCGTGGACAGAAAGAGAGAGTAAATGCGAGAAAAAAAAACATAGAGAAAGAGAGAGAGAAGGAATAAGGATTCTCGCGTGCCTCGACGAATTCTCAACGTAGCATGGTCCCTGTTTCCTTTTCTCTCTCTCTCTCTTCCTCTCTTTTTCTTTGCACCCTTCGCACACACCCGGCAGAAACGTCGTCGTCGACGTCGTTCGTTCATTCGTTCGTTCATTCGTTCGTTTATTCGTTCGTTCGTAGTCCTCCACCTCGTCGACAAGACAAACGATCGACGAGAAACATGCAAACGCGCCGGCATCGAAGGATACCATCGCGGAACAATAAGAAGTATATCGTAGGACGCGTGCTAATGCGTTTCTCGTGTTAGCCGTGGGACCGAACCTTTTTCACTTTTCTTTCCCCGTACCCTTACTCCTTTATTACCAAGGCATAGGATCCTTCCAATATTTGGGAACTATTAGTATCGTTTCTATCGACCCAAATCCAATAATCACGTTTGTTTAACTTCCAAATTGATTTTTCTTTTATGCCTATGCGTGTGCAATAATATACTCTTTTAATCGAAAGCTTTTTTCCTAACAAAGTTTTCTTCCCTTTTCTTATTTCTTATTCTTTTTTTTTTTTTTAACAAAGTATGATATTTGTCCGTCAACAAAATTACGGACTATTTACAAAATCATAAAATTGTATGATAAAGAACTTGCTCGTCTCATTTTCTCGTCGTCTTAATTTCGTATTTCAAGTTGTACGAAACGACGCGGGAGCATCTTTTGTCGAAGGATTAACATATAAATACCCGTGGAGAAGAGGTGGAGTGGGGAGAGGACCGATCCTTCCGGCAAGTGTAGGATCCTCCTCTTTATTTTAACTTTTTCCATCGAGCGCAAACAGGCAGTCCGACGAGACCCCCCACTTCTCTCATTCTTTCTCTCTCTCTCTCTCTCTTTCTCTTTTTCTCTTTCTCTTTCGTGAAGAATGCAAGGGTCTGGTCTTGCCACGTACCAAGAACATACACAAATACTCTTACGTCGCATGCCAATCAAAGGTATATAACGAGAAAGAGAGAGAATGGTAGGATCGACTACTCGCACGCACAAGCACACACTCATACACACACTCATATATATATACATTAACGTACACTTACAAGCAAGCAATTCTTGGGCCAGTTTCCGATGATTCGTTACACGCCGATGAAGCGAAAGCACCACCTCTTACGAGATTATACTCTGATACCCATGACCCAGAGGATACACGAATGCAAAGGGCAAAAAGCGTCACGTACGTGGTCGCGAGCACATGCTATCTCACTCACTGCATCTTATTACGTGTCGCTTAAAGAACGCTCGCACTTGCACGGAAGGATGCGTCTCGCGTTGCAATGCAACACACCTCTCCTTGTTAATGATACAATCCCCCCTTCCTTACGATCTCTCTTCATCTTCTATCCCTTTCTCTCTGCTACCACCTCTTCTTTTACCTGCTACCCTTCTTCACTCAACTCTTCCAAGCAAGACATTCTGTCGTTGCAATTAACGCGGAGAAATAAAATCGGTATCGTCTCGCTAAATTTGTTCCGTAATTATCCATTGATAGGACCAGACAATATCAAGTGTGTAAAGAAGAAGAAGAAGAAGAGATCGAAGAAAGCTTTTCAAGATACTTTCTTTGCTGAAATATTTTGTTTTGTTGGTTCAAAAAGTCCGATGAAAAGATTTCGTACGTCATTTTAATATATCGTTTTTTTATTATTACAAATTTACTTACTTACTCGATACTTTAGCTTACCTAATAATTTTGAACTAATCAACGTGGGTATGCGTTTAAGAGCATTTTTATATCGTTAAGATACAAAGTTAAAGGAAAAAAAAGGATTGAAATAATATTTTCAATGGTACAAAATATTAACACGTTTTTGTGGTCGTTTAGTTCAAAAGAGAATCTCTACAAAAATTTATAGATTCTCAGGTTTTACGATCTTAAGGTTGTTTTTTGCGGTATTTCAACGATAGATGAGGCTATATAAAATGTCCATTAAGATGATAGGGTAGAAATAGATACCTTCTGAGATACTAAAGAGTTTAGAATGATACGAAAAAATATTAAGAGAATCGGATCATCGGACTTGTACCAAGTA